>CM076570.1:220970126-221211816 GCA_034641835.2 Pinus albicaulis
AAGAAATGTTTTTGTAATAGAGGGGGGTTGGATATTGGATATATCATAGGAGAGATATTGTACTTGGAGTTTTTTTTTTGATAATACAGAGGCAGTTGTAGTAAGAATTGTTGGATTCATGTGGTATGGCTTTATAGCATTGTATCTCCTTCGTGTTTCATTTCATTGAATGTCTTCTCAGTTCCATTTCATATCTTATGCTTTCACTGATTGTTCTAAAGAGTTATAAACAGAATTCATAAATCAATCGATGCTCTATTTTTTAAGGGCAATTATGTTTTGTTACTTTCTTCTTATAGAATGAGTTAATTATCTAAATGCTCATTCTAATTCCATTTCTCATCTTACACTGCAATGACAAAGCCTGAAAGCTATCAAATTTTACCTATCTTGCCCCATTATCGCTACTGTAATTCATTTAGCTAACAACTTTATAACACTATCCTTGCTAGCAACAATAGGTTTGAATTGGTGTCATTATCACTGCAAGGAAAACACCTAAACTTGATACTGATCCAGGATTTTCAGATTGCTGAACTCAAGTTTTTTCTTGATGAGAAGGCTGTAATTGTTGGAGGTACCAATCACAGTCATGCTACCAAAGATTTATATGATGCCATAGCTTCTGGTAACTATCTTGAATGGAAGCTATGCATTCAAACTATGGATCCTGCAAATGAAGATAGGTTCGACTTTGATCCTCTTGACGATACTAAAATATGGCCAAAGAATCTATTTCCTTTGCAGGTAAAGTACATATAAAATACTTAAGACTGAATTTATCAATCATATAATCTGTAATATAAATTCTTCTTGCTTCACAATTTTCAAGTTCTGTTAGTAATTCAACTTTATATGCTCTTCAGTTTCAAGCTTTTTGCATTGAACCATGGTTGAAAATTGGATCCTTTTTGCCCTGGAGTTATTGTGCCCGGTATCTACTACACCGATGATAAAATGTTCCAGACTCGAGTTTTCTCATACTCTGACACGCAGAGCATAGGCTTGGGTCGAATTACTTGCTGCTTCCTGTGAATGCACCAAAGTGTTCCCATCATAACAATCATCACGATGGTTTTATGAATTTCATTCACAGAGATGAGGAGTTATGTTACATGCCATTACTTCCCTGCTAGTATCAGCAATCTTCTCTCTTTTGTATTTCTCACATGTGGTTTGGTTTGGCATAACACCTTAGTGCAACTTAAATATCGATTAACTTTTTGTACCCTAATCTAAAGATAAAATTTTCCATCTAGATTCTAAAATCCCCCATATAGAGAATGATTTAAGGTCATTGGTTTAACTGCAAAAGCTTTCATGGAACCGTCATAGATATATGAAGTTCTTCCCACCCAAGCCACATTATTTCTCTTAGATGGTTTAAGCCATTCAGTGTAGGGCTCTCCTCTATTGTTGATGGTGTTATGAAAATGGTAAAACATCATGTTATCCCTAGTCCTATGCTGTGTTCTTCCTTTCAGATTCTTGGACATTTGAACTCCAGTCACCCACACTTTTCTTGGATGCACTGCATATTTGCAATCTCTCTTTGCTCCTCAGTTTGATCTTATTAGTAAATGCTTTTGTCTGAACCAATTCCAGCCATGGTTGGCAATTGAGAATCTCAACTTGTGTTTGGGAGAAAATCGATTGACTATAAGGATTCCTTCAGAGTTAGGTCGGCTCCAAACCCATGGGCTCTTGGACCTCTATACAAATAATTTCACTGGACCTCTTTCTCCAGGGATTGGAAACAACACATCTCTAGAGCTTCTCGATGTTCCCATTAACCATCTGACAGGTAGAATCTCAATTGACCTTGGTAGTCTCATTGATAAAGAGCAGCTAGATCTAAGTGAAAATTACTTAAATTTCAGATTATATCCCTTTTGGGAAAACTGAAAAACTTCAATAAGGTGATTCTTTGCAATCATCTTTTAAATGGTAACATTCTCCAAGAATTGAAGAATTGCTTGAATTAAGTTGTAAAAGACTAATAGTCTTTCTTCTGCCAACCCTTCTGGAATAGGATCTATTACTAGCCTGGCAATCAATCTCCACCTTTTAACACAACAGTGAACATCGGACCTTTCACAATAATATTAAAATGGTTGGGGTGCTTACAAGCTTGAATCCTTTGAATGTTTCTGTCAATAATTTCTCTGGCCCACTTCCCGCAACACTCTTTTTTTAGAACATTAACAAGTACTTTCATGGGAAATACTGAACTGTCAGTCCCTTTATAGCCAAACCTGTTCTTCTTTTGGAATCCATGATTCAAGTTTCAATCCTTGTTGGAGCAACCATTGTCCCTGTCCACGTTTGGCCTGGCATTATAGTATTGGTTGTGTGCATAGCATGGTATTTAGTATTTAAACAAGGCAGATGCTTTCAATAGGAGTCAATCAGAGATCATTTTTCTTCGCCCTGGACATGCATTCCTCTTTTCAATTTAATTTGTAAAGCAAGTGCCAAGTAGAGAGATTGTTTCTATCCATTTTTCTTGCTGTAACTTCCTATTTGTCTTTGTTGAAACTTGAAAGTGTCCATTATTGTCATACAATGTTTTCAGGTGCAGTGCACTTATATTAGGGACTTACACTCTGGTGAAAAAGGGGGCAGATAAATTATTCTACTCTCCTTCTCAATACAAATTAGAGGTTTTTATCCTGAAATATTATAGGATTTTCGGCCACCTCTCTGTCAAAGTGTTAAATTTTTCACCTCTCTCTCAAATTGTTAAAATTTTCACCTCTCTCTCAAATTGTTAAATTTTTGTTAGTACTGTAAATATCGTTTTGCTGAACAGAGTAGTCATTTGTACAACATGTTGCAGGTGGAAAAGATGGCCTAATATTCATCTCGAGACAGGAAGGAAATTCACAGCTATCTGCCATCATTCTGACTTAAGGCTACCACATCTGGGCAGATTACATGAAACTCAAAAGTTACTTTACATGGAATCTGACGCAGCAACAAGTGAAAGTCAATACACTCAAGGGATGGTCAACTCCGACGTGTCTCTGCCCTCGTTTCCCTTTCAAATTTATTTATCAATTTCAATTGGTATATCGTGACCTTGGTATTATATTGGTTTTCCGCACATATATGTATATTTCAACAATGTTATCGAATTATGTAAATGCCTTGTATAAATACTCCAATGACCAATAACCTCATATAAACGCTCACGTTACAATAATATTTGTGCTTAATTAATCTCTGCGCACTAGGGAATATTCCGACACCGTGTAAATAACATTCAACCTTCGAACTTATAGGTATACGCTATGCTTTGGAAACAAGATTTTATGAATAATAAACTTATACCCCGACGGAGTAATATATCGATGATATATATATATATAACAATGGTCTTTGCAATATTACGTGGGTCCACCACCTAACCCAACGGACCAAACAACAACGACGTCGTACCTGACTAAATATCATGCATCTCTGTCAAACTAGGACCGTCCGATGATCATCCCCCAGATCAATGGCCTGTATAGATTCCGCTGCCCGTTCCTCGACAGTCTTTTAACGCGCGGGATGGTGGTTTCTAGGCTCGTCACATCAGCCACGTGTCGAGCGATCAATGGAATCGCTGCACACTCTACGGATACCACTGTGTGCCAAAGGTGGTGCGGAATGGGGGAAACCCACCTTTGCAAATCCGCCTCCAGTTCTGCTACAGTGCTCAACCCAAGGTTCAACCATGGTTGCGCTATCCCATTGGCTCATTAACTCGATTTTTGGCTTGGTTCGGAATTCCGGTTATCAACGAACAAGAGTAGTTCTTTTTAAAATAAGGCGGGACTGCAATTACCATAAGAAAGGTTAAATGACCACGGGTTTTCTTTTCGCAGAGACCACACCTGCAGTAGAATAGAATTCACAGGTTTCTCCGTCAAGGTACATAATTTAAGACAGAACGAAATCTCCAATACACAATCACCCACAGTTAAACGGAAATTCGCAACATTAACAAACTGAGACAAAATAAAATAAACAGGACTGAATTCATTCAACTGGGAGCAATTTTTCATACACAGGTTATTACAGAAATCTTCTATTCCTCTCCTCCTCCCCCTTTTTTCAATTACATTCGGGAATACATTTATACACATGCACCCAAGGCTCATTTTAGGTGTCAAAACATTCCATGAAAATATTTGTGCAGTCAACATCTTCAATGATCTAAGGAAGTGTACCACATAAGCATCAAGACAAGGTCTAGAAATTCCCACGAGAAAGCTATCTGGAGTGTGAATATCCATCATGGCACAACCAAGGGTTATTAACATATCATACACCCCACATTAGATGAAGAGCCCCCAAGCATGATTTATACACTTTTTCCTTGCACCTAGAAAATGATAGGCTAGAGTTTTAGATCTTCAAGCCACCTTCTCCTTTTATTTTTATGCATTCTTTCTAAAAGAAAAAACACTTTTTATGGGAAATCCACACTAAATTGCCTTTTAAGGAGGGCCTTATCATACTCGAATGGTCACAATACACACCAATATGCGGTGTTGTATTCATGTACTTGTAGTATTCTTGTACTACTAGGTACAAAGTATTCTTGTCTTAATAAAATATACCATGGGGCTCTCATTAAAACACTTAAATTAAAAACAACAGAGAACAAATTTTTTTTTTCATTAAAGAAAAGGGAGGGTCTCATAACTCATCCTCACCTTGCCTTTTCTTCTCTATATAACTCTTCGAAATTGTAACTTTTGTTGTTCCACCTTAATAAGACACTAGTTTGAGTACATGAGGTTGTAGTTGGATTTTTGAACAAGAAGCTTTCAAAGGGACGAGGGTCTAGACTTGTGATTGAACACCTTATTTGGTGCAAACATATTCATAAAGATTGATCAATTGATTTTTCATCATCATAGAGATCATGTCATTATGTTAAGGATATAAATATAAAGGGGTGTAAAAAATGTTAATGAAAAAACAGATACCTACAATATATAGTGAAAGCAGGGGTTTTTTAAATTGGGAAAATGAAATGGGTTAGTATTGGTAGGGGGTTAAATAAAGTGATTTTTAGAGGTATTTTCCAATATGTAGTCAAATTAAGGGTATTGTTTAGTATGCCACGAACGCACGTGCTATGCCATAAGTTAATTGAGTGACACCCCCGTGACTAAATGACACACTAGTGAGAGTGGAGTGAATTAATTCACAAATAATAACTCATTAATCAATTGAACAATACAACAATTAACTACAGTGCATGGCAGTTCCAGTGGAGAGCCAGTGGAGAGATAGGTGAAAGGGAAAGATGGGCTATCTATTGTGACTATAGTGATGCATTGATTGCACCACACACACATTGGAGTTTCCAATGAGGATTGCGCAGTGCAAGCAAGGGTAATTTGAATTCATTCAGAGCTATTCTTCAGCAAGGATTGCGCAGTGGAGGCAGGCTAACAGGTGGCAAGAAATCGGTGCATGGATTTGCAGATTTCTTCTGATTAGTGTGTGACGATTGATTGTACTAAGAGCTTAATGTAATAATCTTTGTACGAGATTGTTACATGATCTCCATGATACATAATATATGATAGTTGGGGTTTTCATCTTTAGGCTTTCCCGTTAAACAACTGTGTTATGTGAGATTGTTTTTATTTATGCTTCACATGTGTTTGCAATTAATTTTTCGCAAAATATTAACAGTGGAATGATTCTGTATTTTGAAAGAATTTAAATATTTTGAGATTAGGGGAATCTGGATGTATGCATGCTTAGTGTATATAATTTCTACAGGTGGCACTTCACCCCCTCAGAATGGAATATTTTATAAAAGTAAATTGTTTGAGCTCTATCAGGACACAGAGTATGAAGATTATCCTTGATATGGGTACAAAATCTACTGGTTTGATGTAATAAAAAATGAATGGGGTTTTTCATTTGTTTGAATCATTGACATACGATTTATGTCGTTAGAAATATGCAAGAATGGTTGATATGTCTTATCAATGATGGCTCCATTTCTGTATGGTCAATTGAAGAAATAGATAATTTCCAATTTGGTCACCCATATGTTGAACGAAGAATTGAATAATTTGAGGATGATTGGGGCTTCAGATGGAAGCTTCTGGAAGAAATTTCTACATATATAAATAGAAAATGTCCTTGTTATCTTCCATTTCGAACAATCAAAGGTGTGGTTCTTATGTGCAACTGCAGTGAAGTTCCTTTCCTATTATATGACATGATGATTGGCCTTTGTTTTCCAACAGATGTTGATAATTCAAATAATCAACAAATGTATGGGTTTTGGTCTCCAATGCCGCAGGGGTGCAATGATTTGATCAAGTCCGGAAATGTCAAGTTGAAATTGCTCCCCTTATGGATTCTATTGATGAGATTCCACCATTAGATATGGAAATCTAGTCTTAGGGTATTATTCATGTTAGGATTTATTATATATATTTTCATTTTATATTCTCTCTTTGGTTGTGGAAAATATTTCCATTTTTTTTTTACTTTGCATACTTTTGGGTCTGTATGCTAAGACTTTAAAATTACAATTCTATCGATATTTATATGCCTCATGCTCGGATTTCTTATATATGTGTATGCATTGAATTTTGGATACTGAATCCCATTGCAATTTGCTCAAGAATATTTCTTTTTGTGTCCCCTTTAGTTCTGTTAATTGTATTTGAATGTGTTTGGATGCTATCCACTATATATATACGATGATTTATTTTATACATGGTGTTTGCATCAGTTTTTTCTCATTGGTTCTCAAACAATGTTATATCTTTAGGTACATTTTAGTATTTACAAATATATTTTGATGGTATATAGTTCCAAATATTTAGATGTATTTCCAATTCATATAAGTCTTATAGTATTTTTTTCCAGTTATATGGGTTTCCCATTATTATTCTAATATGAGACATGAAATTTTAGCCTTTTTTGTTGTATTCATTTAGAAAAAACACATTTTTCTTTTTATCCATTTGTAATAATCCTTCTACATATTCATAACTTTATATGGTTGCAAAAATATGCTATACGCTTTTAATGTTTTTATATGGTTGGAAAAAAAATGTGTTCGTTTTTCATTCTTCTGTGTTTATTTATATTGGATATATTATATGTTCCATGTTTATGGTTCTATAATAAATTTTTTATTATTCATTGTATACATGTCATCTGAAGGCATAAGCAAGCGTACAAGAAAATGAAATTTGTCACCAGTATCGCGTGATAGGTCTAATGAAAGTTGTCGTTTTCGATATCAAAAAAATAAGGAAACAATAAATGAGCATAGGAGAGCTACATATCATAGAAGAACGAGTGAAACCACTCTTCAAAATGATTTTATGGTTCCTCGTAAGTATCATACTATGGATGATATCATGGAAAGAACATTTCCCCTTGATAGTTCATTACGAGAATATGCTCCTCGTCAGCATGTTTTTGTTGTTCAATACTCTCCTGAAAATTTTCATAATATTGGGGAAACATCTCGCAATAGGGAAGAACATCATATTGATAACGTGAATGAAAATTTTGACCCTAACCCTTTTGTCTCTGCAATTTCATCTTTTGAGCAAGGCCAAAGGTTGCAAAATATCCATGGTGGAGGCAATGATGACATTGTATCTAATGACCTAGATGATAATTTGATTGGCCATTTGTTCGATAATTTGGAACCAGTTCGTCGAAACATCAGATCTTCCAATCCCCCTTCTCAAAATAAATTTTTCCCATGAACAAAATCAGTCATCCCTGATACCATTTCGCGCGGAATAATGGAGGTAACACAATGATATTTTGACGGTTGCTACAATAGTGGTTGTTTTGTTACATTCCTCTATTTACAATTTTTTTTACTAAACTTATAAGGTATTTTATTCTCTTGGACTAGGATACAACTCATTTTAATAGAGGTCTATAAATTAACTCCCCTAGTCTTCCATCTACTAATCTGAGAATTGAAGATGAAGCATGTCATAGCCTTCCACTGCATTCTCCTCGAAAATCAAATCGGAAAGCTAATGTAAATGTTCAATGCATTTGATTTAATTTTTCATTTTTTGAATTATTAGTAGGTTGGACATGAATTTTATTCAATACTTTATTTTCTTCAAAAATGACACAACTCATATGAATAGAGGCATACAAATTAAGTTCGTATATGTTCCATCTATTGATGTTATAAGTCAAGAGGAACCATCTCATAACATTTATCCAGATTGCCAACCAAATGTAAATGTTGAATGAATTTGATATTTTCCTCATTTTTTCATTTATTTCTAGTAGTACATTGTATTTTATAACCTTTTATGGAAAAAACATGATTTTATCTAATGAGGTTGGAGAAATGGAATCCAAAACATCAAATAGTAAAACTAATGTAATTTTTGATGTATTTGATTTGTTTACAATTTTTAATCTTTATTGGTTGGACATTTAGTTTTATAATGAACTGTATTTTGTTGAAACATGAAACAACTCATTTGAATAGAGGCATAGAAACTAACTCCCAAAATGTTCTATCCACTGGTGTTAGAAGTGAAGAGAAACCATCTCCTAGCCTTCATCCACATCGCCAAACAAATGTAAATACTGAATGAATTTAACTTTTTTTTTTTTTCATTTTTCATTTCTAATTAGTTGGACATTAAATTTAAAATTTTTTTATGCTAAATATAGCTTATCATCCTCTCAGGTTCCATAAATGCATACCATAAATTTGGAAAGGCCCTGTCATAGGTCTATTCCACATGTTTCAAATTTGGGAAGGGAATCTCATGGTGCTGAAAATCAAGTACATTTTATAAGAAATTATACTCTTGCACATCATTCTGCACATGGTCCAACTGATACAGATCATATTCATTTTGATGAAAACATGATTACAGTGCATAAAATATTTCAAGAAAAGATAGATACCTTGTCAGTTGTCCAAATGTGGCACATCTCCCAAGAATCATATCCCAAAATCCAAGTTTTGAGAGATTCTGAAGGACCTATTTGCAGACGATATAAGAATGGAAGAGGTTCCCATAATATTTCTGGATATAATAACATGGATCTTGGTGAGCAACCTCATATTTTAAGAGTTGTTACTCAAGTTCAAGAAATTTTAATAGCGGGTGTAAATATTATTTTGCAAGTGACACATGCTTGAGGTGGGTAATATAAGTATAGCGGTCGCACAATTAGCTTTCCCCAAGATATTTCTATAATTTCACAAAGCCTTCCCCAACATGTTGAAGATATTGAATTTATAATTGTGAGGAGACATTCTGCTCAGTCTAAATATTATGAATGTTATGTCAAAATATCTCGAGTTATGGCTGCATTTATTTTCAAAATTGAACGTGATCAATATTATCGAGATGTTGTAATTGACCATGATTCAGTGAATTCTCTGACCGAAAGGTCAACGGATGTCTCCTCCAGGCTTAAATTTGTTGATTATGATATTGAAGAATCTGAGATCAATGAAGCTAATAATGAAGGGTTTCATGTTGAGCATTTTCCCTCTCATCCTTCTTCTTTTATTGCTGGGCTACCCAATGAATAGAGAGAAGTGGAAGAAATTAGAGCTTTTCTTGATAATGTTGATTCCTCACATGTTCAAGAAATGGATTGGCCCAGCATTGGAACCTCCCCGGTGAATGAATATAATACTCAGGGGTTATTAGATATGGAATTCCACATTTTTCCCCATTGGTGATGTTGATTGGTTGCAACCACGTATTTGTAGTGTTGAAATTCATGAGTATGCATTACATCTTCTTAGATACTATGATTAGAGGGTTTGAAGCCATCCTTGATTTCGATATTACCTACTGAACATGATAATGTGACATCAGAGCTAAGCAACTGCTGAAATTTTTGTGAAGAAACATTTACATGATAACTCACCAACAACAAATGAAAACTTGCGTCACAAACTTTCTGATTTACCAGATAATAAGTTGGCTGAGTATCTTATGCGGTTTGGTTCTTCTATGAGAGGTACAAGGGCATACTATAATAATTGTCGGGCTGAATTGACTGACATGATTAATCATTTGGGATGTCCATCTTTGTTTTTTACTTTGAGTGCAGCTGACACAAAATGACCAAAGTTGCATAACCTCATGCCTGTACCCTCACATTCTCATTCCTTAAATAAACATCGTTTGAAAATTGAGAATTTTATGTAGTACCCTCATATTGTTTTCAAATTTATGCACCATAGATTCAATATATTTCTAGAGGAAGTTATCCAAAAATATCTTAAAGCGAAGGACTTTGGTACAGGTCTATTTTGTTGAATTTATTTTCTATTCATTTTCAATTTCTTATTATGGTTATATTTATATTTTTTTGTAGTAACTCTATATTCATTTTATTCAGATATGGGTGGAAACATAGAGTTTCAGCACATATCCATGGTTTCTTATGGTTGCAAGGCGCTCCTTACATGGAAAGACTTGACTGGTCAAATTCTTATGATTTACAACTTCCAAAGAAATTCTTTGACAATTATGTAATTGCATGGAGTCCACGTGAAATACATCGTCGCAACATAATGGTTCCAAGAAGTATCAATGATGACCCTTGCCTATTGAATATTGATAAGATTTTCTCCTCCAATCCTCATAATGATTATGAAGAATTGTTGAACCGTGTCCAAAGGCACACAAAGTGTAGTGTAGATTCTTGTTTGTGTAAAAAGGGAACTATTTTCACATGTTGGTACAATGCTCCATGGGATCTTTCTGAGGAACAATATTGTTCATAGATTATAAAGTAAGAAAAAAATATGACCCGACAAGAAATATGATAGGTTCAATGTACATAACATTGACCTTCTAACAACGTGGTGTGCAAATGTTGATTGCCAACCAATGATTTCTCAGTATGTTGTCCTGAAATATATTGCTAAGTATGCATCAAAAGAAGAGAAAATGTTTGAAATTTATCAAGATATGTTAACTAGAATTTCAAATTCTATTGCCTTTGAGGATCATGCTTTATGTGCTTACAAAATGTTTCTTGCAGAAAAAATTATTGATCATGACATTCGAGCACAAGAAACATGCCATATGTTTCTTAAGCTACCTCTTGTTGTCTGTAGTTGAAAATTTGTTGAATACCATCATTATTATCCATATCTGCATTTGAAAGGAAAATCGAAAAAATAAAAATTAATACACACAGACACAGAAACATCTAAGGACACACACACACACACACACACATAAAGGAGAACACCCCATTTTTATTATTGTTAAAAAACTTAATCTTAAAAATGTCATGCTATAAAATAACCTAACGCTGCATGAACCAAATTATATAAAAGTTTTACAAATATAAACTTCATTAGAAATACATATTGTACACATGAAATGAGTGATAAAATTAAATGGGTGATATGACCGTTATTACAATAATCAACAAGAAATCACAATTTTGTTGACTTAATGTTTAAAATCAAATATTAATAGTGTTAGTAGTTCTATATTTGTACTTAAATTAATGTTAATGTATTTATTAACATTAGTTTAATATTAATATAAAATATAAATATGTTGTCATTGAACCAAACCACAACATATTTAGCAAACCATATTGATAAATATTATTAGTTGCATGTCATAGGGATATGGAATTCAATCTTGATTTTTAATGACTCACTCATATAACTGGTTCTATATGTCTGAATGGTTCATTGTAAACAAAAGAACAGTAGTGACTTAAAAAAATTAGGTAAATTGAACAACATGAAAAACGATGTAACAAATTTCTTAGACATGATGAATGTATTCATTTCATTAATTTATGAAAATCATTATTATACTAAATGTAAATAAAGAGAAAAATAAAAGAAATTAAAAAAAACATTATATAAATATGCCACAATATTATTAGTTGCATGTCATAATGATATGGAATTCAATCTTTATTTTTAATGATTGGCTCATATAACTAGTTGTTTATCTTTGAATGGTTCATTTTAAACAAAATAACAAAAGCCACTTTATAGAAACAAGTAAATTGAACAACATGTAAAACGATGTAAACAACTTTCCAAAATATTACTATGAATATGATGAATGTATTCATCTCATTAATATATCAAAATCATCATTATATTAAAAGTAAATAAAGAGGACAATAAAATAAATTCAAAAAACACTCTATAAATAGCTAAAAGTATTGATAGTTGCATGTCATAGCGATATGGACTTCAATCGCTCCTCTTCTTTCTTTCAGATTGTAACATATGCACTATCTTTCATCTTGGCATAACACTGAAAAGAGAAAGGCAGTGCAATGCGTAAACCATCTATTGATTTCACTCTTGATATGGATGTGAAGGTCAAGCCTTGCTACTCTTTATTCCCGATATCAATTGATGCTCTTTCTAAATTCAAACACTGTGACTTATGTATTGTAAGAGCCCATGCCATATTTAAAGGAATTTGTTTTTTTATTTCCTCTTATCACTAGTGTGATAGGTACAATTTTTGAATTTCTTGCATTAAATGTAACACCAACATACTTAACAAAAGAAAGAGTTGTGAACATTGGAAGTTGAGGTGGCTTAGAGGTAGGCATATAAAATATTTCCTTCACATAACTAGGTGCACCAATCACGAAACCAGCTTCAACTCACAAATTACATGTCAATGTAACACGTTGGCCATGACAAAATAAAACTTCATGGTCCAATTGATCATTATTAGAACCACACATTTCTGAACGCCTTGAATTTTCAGTAATACATTGTGAAATTGGAGAATTTAATGATATCAACATATGAATTTTATGGAAGGACACCAAATTATTTGTTGGAAACATGTGAAATGATGCATTAAATAAATCCATTTCTCTAGGATGCAACCTCATATCATGTCGTGACATAAGAAACTCCCAATCATCAAGAAGAGGTTCTGCATTTCTTATGTTATTTAGGACTCTACCAAAACAACGTTATTTCTCATGATTCCCTTGTTGGCGAAATATTGTTTCCAGGGTGACAACAATGTTGAATGTTTCCCACAAGGCTTTCCCTGTTGTATTACCTGCATACAAAGACTTATCTCTCATAGGAGGAATCTGGCCAAGGTCAACCACAAGGATGATGGATCTGCCACCAAAGGGACAATTCTTTTTCTCTGGAAATGCTTCTCATAATCGAGCATCTATTTGCATGAATAACCTTCATCCTAAAAATCTCATTTCATCAATCAATATATATCAAATATGCCTCATTTCTTCTTGGAATACTGATAGCGTGACCCTGCATTAGTTTCATATATTTCATCGGAATTTTTATAGTAGAGTGTATTGTTTTTGCATGTATATTAAAAGAAACTATTCTTGTTGGGGCAATAATAAGAAAAGGAATTTTTCCATTATTTGAAAAATTAGAAAGAGATTCAAATATACAATGGATAAGGAAATACTTTCCAATGCTTGCAGTTCCCTGAAAAATCATAAGAAGAGCTTCACGAATCTCATATTCAACAAAATGTCTTAAAAAAAATTCAAAATCAAGCCGTTGTTTTTCCGCCAATGAATCTAGAGATGCAAATGTTCTACTTCAAAGGTCAACAATATCACCCCTTGATTGTCCATTCCTTATAAAATTAATAGCTTCTTTAGCCACATTATCAGGAATAGTTGTACTTTACCAGTCTAAGAATGTATCAAAATCCCTTCGACCAAGGGTGTGAATATCAGAAACATTCACATTAGTTGGTGGAACCAAGCGAGAGAAAAGTTTCCATTCTTGAAAATCATCTTCAAGATTCGTTACCTGGTTAGAAAAATCACCATCTTCTCCATCTTCAATATTGTCGACAATTGATGGATTTCGATCAACATGCCATGCTCAATATTGGAAATTCCTCCAATTTAAAAAAATCATTTCAGTTGAAAGCCCAATCTCCGCACAAATGTCACGAAATGGTTGGTACAAGAGCAATTATGTCCAGAAAAATGTTTCAAATTCGTCTGAACCCTCACTAGGAATAGAATAAAACCATGGCCAAACCTGAACAATAGCATGAACATCTCTAGGCTTCCAGGGATCTTTTTTACACTTGCTACCAAATTTCCAAGATATTGTTGTTTGTATCAAAGATAGATGTTGAAGGAAAAAATGCCTCTTCTGATAACGTTGAACAAAAGTATTTTCAGATAAAAATTGCATGCCATCCCTTGATATTTTCCTGAAAACCTTTCTTCCAACATTTAATGTATAAATATTTTGATGCCCATCTCTTTACGAAAGTTGAAATTTTCACACACACACACACACACACACACACACACTGTCACACCTCCCATTTTCCTTCTACAATTTTTTTTTTTTTTTTTGTATCTTTTCAAGTTTAATGCTAATAAGGTACTCTGTTATTACGTTGTAGGTTTAAACAACTTTTCTTTTCAATTACTATTCATATATCAACTCTGTCTCACCACATTATAATTTATTTGATTTTTAATAATTATAATTAAATTAGACATAACCTAATGTTTTTATTTTATCACCCGCCACTTCCATATTCCATCTTCGTTGTATATCATCAACCTTTGAACCTTCAATAGATTCATATCGATGGGGTCGATTCGGTTCTACATGAGTACCATATTATTATATTTCTATGGACCTAGGGAATCCAATCGTCATTCATACATCTCTTCAAGTGAGAACATATAACCTTAGTGGGTTTGATTTACCCCGTCGAGAATTATGCGAGTCTGGCATCGTCCTTCCTTTTCATTTCCGTCTGTCAACATTTATATGAATTTGGGTTTGTTTAAATTGACTCACGTACTACAAATTTATAACTGTTCAACGAAATTGGGAATGGCGACGTCAATCTGTCTTCCACGAGAGCTTTCATAAGATCTTTAATCTCGTCGTAAAGGTTATAATTGGTCTCGTTCCATTTGTGATCACGTGTTTTTGTTCCACTTAATATTGGATTCATTCCACCAGCGTACTTCATTCCCAAAGCAATTTCCACGGCGTGGCCAGATCGATATAACATTTATTTCACTGCTTGTCATATTTAATATTGAACGGATGGTGCACATGACCTATTAACTCCTCGATCCGTGGCTTCACCCTTAGGATCTCGCCAGGTGGACGACTCGGATGTATCTGGCCATTAGGGTTTCGTTGTTCGATTCATGGAACATTGATATAAATTGAGCATGTTATTTGCTCAGCGCTTCTTTTACCTCCCTATTTGTTTGGTTTATCTCTTGACAGTGAGTTTCAACGCCATGGACACTATGTGTGATTCGTTTCAGTCTTCGCCTTATCCCTATGCTTTAATTTTCTCTTTCGGTAAGATCACTTTAGATTTTTGTAAAATTTCGCTCTATTATTACCATTTCACAAAGCCCCATCTCTCGGTTTAGAATTTCGCTCCATTGCTTCGTGCCGATGCTAAGATTTTGGATCATCACACTGTCAGTCCTGGTCTAGATTGTGATATGTATAACGAGTTGCTAGTATTATTTTTGCAAGAGAATGTGTTTTCTTCAATTCGTGGATTCGATTGGCTTGGTTTTCTTCCTAGCCTTTGCGTTTTCGTGCGTATTCCTAAGTGACCGAACGTATGCTATCATGGCTTTCAGAGTCTACCCTCCACTTACTTCCAAATGAAGGTGGTTATTTAGGTAATAATTTCATGCCATAAGGACTCTATTCTTCTCGCACTCGGTTAGTTAATTTTTTTTTCTTCTCTGAATTAAGTGTAGGACGAAATTGGATATTGTTCGGGGTTTCTCCTCTGGAGGGTTATCTTTGTTATTCGACTTTTAACTGCCAACCTCTATTTATGAAAATTCCATATTTATATGTAGCAGGTTAAGGATGGAATAGGGGTTTCTCCCTTACCAGGTACTATTCCCTTCTCAGTCATTATTTTTACTTGGTTCATGTTATTCTTACTCTCCATGTTCGGCGTCATATTTATATTGGGGTTTTATCTCTCGCAGGTAATTTCGACTTGCGTCGTGTTCTCCTTCTCCAACTAATGAGAGACGTGACTCCCTTAGACATTAACATTTGTTTCCTCGTGCTACTTGCAGGTTGGTATTCACCAAACTCTGTCAGAAGAAATCCGTTCTTCTCTCCTGGTTATATAATTTATCTTTCGATAATTAAAAATTGTATTGATACAGTTGTAATTATTTTGACAATAATTGTTAAATCCCAACCCTGAATACTCATTTATCTATATTCATGGAACATTATAAGGCTGTTCTCGGATTGGTTATATATATATATATATATATATATATATATATATATACCTCTGTCATTACTGGATTTTCATAATACCCATTTTGATTCCGGTTATTATTATTATTATTATGTTCCAACAGTACTCTCTCCTTGCTCATTTTGACTTGGCTGTAACTTAATACTTAACTGATGGCATTTTAAATTTTATATATATCTATATACACATATACAGCATTCTCTGTAGTTTATTGCCTTCAAGCTCTCAGGCCATACAATTTTTAAACTATATTCATAAATGTGGTGATATTCGAATGAATAATATACTGTCATATAGAGTTTCCTATTCCAGGAGAACATAGCTTCTGTGGTAGTAAATTTTAGATATCTGAATGTATTCTATGGTTTTATTCTTCTGGCATAATATTCTCAATTTCTTTCACCAGTTTATTAAGCTGACCCTAATGTCCAAGTTCACAGTTTCCTTTTTATGGGTAATTTAAATAACCAGAGTGATATAATTATCTGTAACAGAATGGTACAGTAGTTCTATGCAGGTAATTGAGGAATTAATTTGTTATGAATTTGCATAGAATATTTATCCAAAATATCTATAGGGATGAATGCATCTGTATTTCTATTTTTATGTTTAGAAGACATTTGTATTTATAATCTACTATTTTACCCCCTTGACATGGGTTCTCATGATAGACTAGGATACATATATTTCAATATGCCATGCTGTGGTGAATATGCATGTTGGATATTTACTTAACTTTCTTTTGTATTTTAATTCTATGCTCTAATATTAGAATGGTTCCATAAGATAACTGTCTATGATCAGTATTTTGCAAATTATTAGTTTCTTCCTTCTGCTATAGTATTTTCTGCTTACATGCAACTTCCTTGACCATTGAATTTCTAGTTACCTATGAATGGTGTGCTGACCCTGAGGTCAGTTTATACAATCTCTCCTTCCATTCTTTCATGCACAGTGTAAATTACAATTCATCTCCTCCTATTTTCCAATATATTACAGGAAAATCAGATTTCTCTCTCTTATTTATGTATATATTAGAGTCATTCTAGGAAACAGAAGCAGATTAAACTAATTCACAAATTTTTCCTGTGAAGAGATAAGTATCCTCAGATTTAAACCAGCACTGGTTTAGAGACTCTGTTGGATTCTACTTCACATATTTAAATTATACAACTATACAGAGTTTCAAAGGTAAATTCCTAATGATTAATTCTGTTAAATGTAGAATTTATATTCTAATATACAGTCAACTTTTATATGTAGCCAATTCATACTATATGAAGTAAACACATCGATAAATTTAGAGACATACCACTCATGAAATTGACCAACCTCCCAACCATAGAGTCCTTCTGTCTCCCAGAACTCACCCCCAAGCTGAGATCATCTGCTTGAAACAGATCAACCCCTAATCTGTACAAGAGCAGCTTATTTAAGCTATTGTTCCCCAAAGCATGTTTCTAATTCTGCGTCCAGAATCTCAGGATGCTTTTCTTCCTGTTTGCCTAGGCTTCCCATTTTAGGGATTCTTTAAAGTTGTTTTATGCTTTTCCTTAGCTTTTCCAGCTTTTTACCTCTTCCCAACTACTTTCCTCATCATTGGAGAAATTCAGTTTTTTCCTCAAAAATCTAAATTTAAAAATTAATTTCTTTCAAGGATTTTTGAAAGATTGTGGGAAAATATTTGCCTCATCCATCCTCATGGATTTAGCAAGTGATCTCATAAATCTCATTTTGTTCAATCTGCACCACATCATTTTATTCATTTCTCAATTAAATATGTAATTACATTCACAAAATATTTATCCTTTGGGGTCCACTCCCTTTAGGATTAAAGTTCAAATGTCTAACTTTGAAATTCAAACACATGAATTGGGGGTGTTACATATTCCCCCTCTGAAAATAAACACCGTCCTCGGTGTTGTTATTCAACTACTAGAGTTCATTTTGCAAATAAAAATGGATATTTTTCCATCATTTCAGTCTCTCATTCCCAGGTAGCTTCTTCAGCAGTAAAGTGCTTCCATTGCACCTTTACTCTTGCTACCGTTCTGCTTCTCAATTCAATTTCTTCCCGCTCCAATATTTGAAGCGGTTCTGGCAGAAACTCCCCTTCTGGTTCCACCTGTACAACATTCCAATCAACTATGTGAGAAGCATCATGCACATATCTTTTTAATAACGAAACATGAAATACATCATGAACTCTAACATGGGGTGGTAAGGCCAGCTTGTAAGCCACTGGTCCCACCCTTTCTAATACTTCAAAAGGACCACAGTATCTAGGAGCCAGTTTGGCACAACTTCCAGCATAAAGGGTGCTCTTTTTGGGTTTAATACGCAAATACACATGCTCCCCCACTTTAAATTCTCGGTGCACTCTTTTCTTATCAGCATAGTTCTTCTGGCGATCTTGTGCTGTCTTGATGTTTCTTTGTATCTGTTTGACAATTCTTTCCATCTCTTGTAAAGCATCTGGTCCTAACATTAGTTTATCTTCTGGCTGACTCCAGCTCAAAGGAGTAAGACACTTCCTTCCATACAGTGCCTCAAACGGACTCATTTTGATGGAGGATTGGTAGCTGTTATTATAGGAAAATTCAGCTAAATGCAAGTAATCTTCCCACTTTGATGGTCTATCCATCACATACATTCTCAGCATGTCCTCCAAAATTTGATTAGTTATTTCCGTTTGACCATCTGTCTGAGGGTGGTAAGCAGTACTAAAATTCAATTTAGTGCCTATACCTCCAAATAGCCCTTTCCAAAAGGCGGCTGTAAACTTAGCATCTCGGTCAGAAACAATCACCTTTGGCACCCCATGGAGCCTTACTACCTCCTTCAGGAACACATTCGCTACTTGAGCTGTCCCAAAGGTAGATTTCACTGGTATAAAATGTGCAGCTTTTGTTAAAGTGTCTACTACCACCATTACTGAATCATGTTGGTGTTTGGTTTTGGGTAATCCTGTTATGAAATCCATGGAAACTATGTCCCATTTCCATTCTGCAATCGGTAAAGGGTTTAAAAGACCAGCAGGATGCTGATGTTCAACTTTGATTAGTTGACATTCCATGCATCTACTTAAATATTCTGCTACATCTCTCTTCATTCCTGGCCAGAACAACTTCTTTTTCAGGGCTGTTAACATTTTCTGATATCCTGGATGTCCTGCATATGGCTGCTTGTGGTACTCATCCAAAATTTCCCTTTTTAAGGACTCTACATTGGGAATATACAATCTGTTTTTATAACAGATCAGTCCTTTTTGGTTTTGAGTGAGATCAGTTTTCTCCTTTTTCTGTAATTTCACCAGAAGTGTTTCATAATTTGGGTCTTGGTTTGCTTCCTTATTCACCAAATCTTCTACATCGATCTGAGCACTACTTCCAATGCTATTGATATTATGACAAGCATTTCTGCTCAATGCATCGACAATTTTATTTTCTTTCCCTCTAATATGTTTTATATCCATATCAAATTCACTTAAAAAAGACAGCCATCTGGCTTGTCTAGCATTCAAATCAGTTTGGGAAAAGAAATATTTGAGACTAATATGATCAGTCATCAATGTAAATTTTTTTCCAAGAAGATAGTGTCGCCACATTTTCAAAGCATGGATAACAGCTGCTAATTCTAAATCATAGGCACTATAATTCTGTTCATGTATCTTTAGTTTCCTAGATTCATAGGCAATAACTGAATTTTCCTACAAAAGAACTCCTCCCAATCCCTCTCTACAGGCATCCGTACATACCACAAATTCTTTGTCAGGATCTGCAATCTTCACTATAGGGGCTGTAGTAAGTTTCAGTTTTAATTGGTCAAAACTGTTTTGGCATTTTTCATTCCACTCAAATTTGACACCTTTCCTTTGTAATGACGTGATGGGATGTGCTATGGCAGAAAACCTCTCTACAAATCTGCGATAATAGCCTGCAATCCCCATGAATGATCTCAATGCTGAAACATAAGTTGGTACAGGCCATTCTTTTATAGCCTTTATCTTTTCAGGGTCAACAGCAAGGCCTTCTTCAGAAATAATATGACCCAAATATTGGATCTTATTTTTATAAAACTCACATTTGCTAAACTTGGCATATAGCTGATTTTCCTTTAGAGTTTGCAATACTATCCTCAAGTGTTCTTTATGTTCCTCCTCACTTTTTGAATAAACTAAGATATCATCTATGAACAGAAGGACAAATTTATCCAAGTACTTGTTTAACTCACTGTTCATTAGGCACATAAATGTGGCAGGGGCATTTGTCAAACCAAAAGGTAGGACTACAAATTCGTAGTGACCATACCTGGTTCGAAAGGTTGTTTTGCTGATGTCTTCTTCCTTAATTCTAAGCTGGTGATAACCAGTCCTTAAATCAATTTTCGAAAATACTGAAGCTCCTCTCACTTGATCAAAAAGATCATCAATTCTAGGCAAAGGGTATCTATTTTTAATGGTCAACTTATTCAATTGACGATAATCAATGCACATCCTAAAAGTTCCATCTTTCTTTTTCACGAACAGCACCGGTGCTCCCCAAGGAGATACACTCAGTCTGATATACCCTTTATCTAACAGTTCTTGCAATTGCATTTTCAGTTCCATCAGTTCAGGAGGACTCATTCGATAAGGCGCTCGGGAGACAGGTGTTGCTCCCGGCACCAAATAGATTGAGAAATCAATCTCTCTTTTGGGGGGAATATGAGGGATTTCCTTTGGAAAGACTTCCTTAAATTCTCTTATTACTGGTACAGCATCCAGTAATTCCTCCTCATTTTTCTGTTCTGTTTCTTCCACATGCACTGCATAAACTTGGTATCCTTTTCTAGCTGTTCTTTTTAATTGCAATGCTGAAATTTGTCTTACAGAAATAGGTTTTTGTTTCCCTTTGAGAATAAAAGGTTTCCCTTCCTCATCTACACAATGCAAAGTCTTATCCCAACAGTTCATCAAGGCTTTCTTCTTTTCCAGCCAGTCCATTCCTATCAGTAGATCATATGAACCTAAGGGCAGAATGTTCAAATTTACCTCTGTTTGAAAATCATTTAATTTGATTTCTGTTTGGGGCAGTTTATGTGTTACCTTTCTCTTTGTTCTAGTGGCCAGCTGTACCAACCATGACTGTTGAATTTTTTCAGCTTTTAAGTTACATTTTTCTACAATCTTTGGACTAATGTGACTCAAAGAAGCACCGGGATCAATCAGAACAGTAACAAATAGGTCAGAAATCTTACCCTCCATTTCCACCATGGTTGCTTGATGTTTTGCTTGCCGATTTTCCAAGGTTGCACTGATAGTTGGTATATTTCTAG
The DNA here is from genome assembly GCA_034641835.2 of Pinus albicaulis. NCBI lineage: Eukaryota > Viridiplantae > Streptophyta > Pinopsida > Pinales > Pinaceae > Pinus > Pinus albicaulis. The sequence continues at coordinate 220,991,735 of CM076570.1, forward strand.
CTATATCATTTACTGTTGTCGCTTCCCGATCTCTCATGATCATCTGAATGTTTCGATGAGGACAGTCCCTCAAAATATGGGGTTCTCGACAGCCCCAACATTTCAGGGGTTCTCTCATTTTGACTGTCCCTTCCTTTTTACTGTCTCCATCTATTTATTCGGAAGCCACTTCGGACTGAGCAGTTTGACTTTCTTTGGGTTTATTAAACTTTTTCCACTGATGATCTCTGCCAAATTTTTTCAAATAGGTTGGTTTCTGTTTCCTCCCTTTGAACTCATTCTTATTTACCCAGCTTTTCCCTTGTTCAGTTTTTCCTTTGAACTGTTGGTAACATAATCTGGCTTTTCTAACATCTTCGTCCATTTTTTTTGGGTTGTCAAACTCGATTTTCTCTTTGTATACAGCAGGCAAACAATTTAGAAATCTTTGAACTTTTGACTTTTATTCCCTTATGTAGGGTACATATCTCAACAGATTTGTATACTTAGTAACAAAATCATCAAAAGTGAGCTGTCCCAGTCTAAGTTCATGAAATTATTTGTCTTTATCATCATAGTAACGTTCATTTAGGTAGCAGTTCTTGAACTTAACCTGGAAATCTTCCCAGGTGACTGTCTCTTCATCAATGGAATGCACCATTTTTGTCTCCTCCCACCACAAGGTAGCCTTACCTTGCAGCTGGTAAACAGCTAATCTTGCCTTCAGATTTCTTTCATATTCATAGACCTGGAAATACTTAATCATATTCAGCAACCAGGCTTCAGCATCTTCCTCCTTCTCCCCATCATAGGAGGGAGGTTTAATCTTTTGGAATTCCCCCTGTAATTCCTTTTTATGTTTACTCTAATGCCTAACAGCATCTTCCTCATCAGACTCATCAGTTTTCCTCTTTCAAGAACCTTTGCCTTCTTGGCTGTTCCGAGAAGTTAATTCCCTGATGAGCTTTTCCTGCTCCTAACTGGCTAATGGAAATCTGTCATTCTGGCTTTTTATCTCAGCCAACTCTTGTTGCAATTCCCGCAACATAGCCATCATGGGCGCATTTGGATCTAGTGCATTATCCTCATCACGCAGATCAACATAGATTTTATCACCTTCTGCCATTTCAGCACCACTGTACACTACACAACACAGATCAGTAAAAATATTTTTTTTATTTTTTTTTCTACAGAAATACATTTATACAGTGAACACACAGCAACAGTGAACATAATTTCACTAGCCCAGTTGTATAACTTGGGCTCCGATACCATTTTGTCACACCTCCCATTTTCCTTCTACAATTTTTTTTTTTTTTTTTTGTATCTTTTCAAGTTTAATGCTAATAAGGTACTCTGTTATTACGTTGTAGGTTTAAACAAATTTTCTTTTCAATTACTATTCATACATCAACTCTATCTCACCACATTAGAATTTATTTGATTTGTAATAATTATAATTACATTAGACATAACCTAATGTTTTTATTTTATCACCCGCCACTTCCATATTCCATCTTCGTTGTATATCATCAACCTTTAAACCTTCAATAGATTCATATCGATGGGGTCGATTCGGTTCTACATGGGTACCATATTATTATATTTCTATGGACCTGTGGGAATCCATTCGGTCATTCACGTTTACCCTTCGTTGAGAACATATAACCTTAGTGGGATTTGATTTACCCCGTCGATAATTATGCGAGTCTGGCATTCGGTCCTTCCTTTTCATTTCCGTCTTGTCAACATTTATATGAATTTGGGTTTGTTTAAATTGACCTCCACGTAATTACAAATTTATAAATCTGTTCAACGAAATTGGGAATGGCGACGTCAATCTGTCTTCCACGAGAGCTTTCATAAGATCTTTAATCTCGTCGTAAAGGTTATAATTGGTCTTGTTCCATTTGTGATCACGTGTTTTTGTTCCACGTAATACTGGATTCATTCCACCAGCTTACTTCGTTCCCAAAGCAATTTCCATGGCGTGGCCAGATCGATATAACATTTATTTCATTGCTTGTCATATTTAATATTGAACGGATGGTGTACATGACTTATTAACTCCTCGATCCGTGGCTTCACCCTTAGGATCTCGCCAGGTGGACGACTCAGATGTATCTGGCCATTAGGGTTTCGTTGTTCGATTCATGGAACATTGATATAAATCGAGCATGTTATTTGCTCAGCGGTTCTTTTACCTCCCTATTTGTTTGGTTTATCTCTTGACAGTGAGTTTCAACGCCATGGACGCTGTGCGTGATTCGTTTCAATCTTCGCCTTATCCCTGTGCTTTAATTTTCTCTTTCGGTAAGATCATTTTAGAGTTTTGTAAAATTTCGCTCTATTATTACCATTTCACAGGCTTCCCATCTCTGGTTTAGAATTTCGCTCATTGCTTCATGCCGGTGCTAAGATTTTGGATCATCGTTTACTGTCGTCCGGTCTAGATTGTGATATGTATAACGAGTTGCTATATTATTTTTGCAGAGAATGTGTTTTCTTCACTCCAGGGATTCGATTGGCTTGGTTTTCTTTCCTAGCCTTTGCGTTTCCTTGTGTGTATTCTTAGAAGTGAGACTGAACGTATGCTATCATGGCTTCGTAGCCCTACCCTCCACTTTACTCTCAAATGAAGGTGCTTACGAGGGTATTAATTTGGCGCTATAAGGACTCTATTCTTCTCGGCACTCTGGTTAGTTAATTTTTTTTTCTTCGACCAAGTGTAGGACGCAATTGCTATTGTTCGTTCTCTGGAGGGTTATCTTTGTTATTCGACTTTTAACTGCTAACTTCTATTTATGAAAATTCCATATTTATATGTAGCAGGTTAAGGATGGAATAGGGGTTTCTCCCTTACCAGGTAATATTCCCTTCTTAGTCATTATTTTTACTTTGTTCATGTTATTCTTACTCTCCATGTTCGGCGTCATATTTATATTGGGGTTTTATCTCTTGCAGGTAATTTCGACTTGCGTCGTGTTCTCCTTCTCAAACTACTGAGAGACGTGACTCCCTTAGACATTAACATTTGTTTCCTCGTGCTACTTGCAGGTCGGTATTCACCGAACTCTGTCAGAAGAAATCCGTTCTTCTCTCCTGATTATATAATTTATCTTTCGACAGTTACAAATTGTATTGATACAGTTGTAATTAATTTGACAACTATAATTGTTAAATCCCAACCCTGAATATTCATTTATCTCTATTCATAGAACATTATAAGGCTGTTCTCGGATTTGTTATATATATATATATATACCTCGGTCATTACTGGATTTTCATAATACCCATTTTGATTCCAGTTATTATTATTATTATTATGTTCCAGCAGTACTCTCTCCTTGCTCATTTTGACTTGGCTGTAACTTAATACTTAACTGATGGCATTTTAAATTTTATATAGATATATATACACATATCCAGCATTTTGTGTAGTTTATTGCCTTCAAGCTCTCAGGCCATACAATTGTTGAACTATATTCATAAATGTGGTGATATTCGAATGAATAATATACTGTCATATAGAGTTTCCTATTCCAAGAGAACATAGCTTCGATGGTAGTAAATTTTAGATATCTGAATGTATTCTATGGTTTTATTCTTCTGGCATAATATTATCAATTTCTTTCACCAGTTTATTAAGCTGACCCTAAAGTCCAAGTTCACAGTTTCCTTTTTCTGGGTAATTTAAATAACCAGAGTGATATAATTATCTGTAACAGAATGGTACAGTAGTTCTATGCAAGTAATTGAGGAATTAATTTGTTATGAATTTGCACAGAATATTTATCCAAAATATCTACAGGGATGAATGCATCTGTATTTCTATTTTTATGTTTAGAAGACATTTGTATTTATAATCTACTATTTTACCCCCTTGACTTGGGTTCTCATGATAGACTAGGATACATATATTTCAATATGCCATGCTGTGGTGAATATGCATGTTGGATATTTACTTAACTTTCTTTTGTATTTTAATTCTATGCTCTAATATTAGAATGGTTCCATAAGATAACTGTCTATGATCAGTCTTTTGAAAATTATTAGTTGCTTCCTTCTGCTATAGTATTTACTACTTACATGCAACCTCCTTGACGATTGAATTTCTGGTTACCTATGAATGGTGTGCTGACCCTGAGGTCAGTTTATACAATCTCTCCTTCCATTCTTTCATGCACAGTGTAAATTACAATTCATCTCCTACTATTTTCCAATATAGTATAGGAAACTCAGATTTCTCTCTCTTATGTATGTATATATTAGAATCATTCTAGGAAACAGAAGCAGATTAAAACTAATTCACAAATTTTTCCTGTGAAGAGATAAGTATCCTCAGATTTAAACCAACATTGGTTTAGAGACTCTGTTGGATTCTACTTCACAGATTTAAATTCTACAACTATACAGAGTTTCAAAGGTAAATTCCTTATGATTAATTCTGTTAAATGTAGAATTTATATTCTGATATACAGTCAACTTTTATATGTAGCCAATTCATACTATATGAAGTAAACACATCGATAAATGTAGAGACATACCACTCATGAAATTGACCAACCTCCCAACCTTAGAGTCCTTCTGTCTCCCAGAACTCACCCCCGAGCTGAGATCATCTCCTTGAAATAGATCAACCCCTAATCTGTACAAGACCAGCTTATTTAAGCTATTGTTCCATAAAGCATGTTTCTAATTTTGCGTTCAGAATCTTAGGATGCTTTTCTTCCTGTTTGCCTAGGCTTCCCATTTTATGGATTCTTTAAAGCTATTTTCTGCTTTTCCTCAGCTTTTCCAGCTTTTTACCTCTTCCCAACTACTTTCCTCATCATTGGGGAAATTCATATTTTTCCTCAAAAATCTAAATTTAAAATAATTTCTTTCAAGGATTTTTGAAAGATTGTGGGGAAATATTTGCCTCATCCATTCTCATGGATTTAGCAAGTGATCTCATAAATCTCATTTTGTTCAATCTGCACCACATCATTTTATTCATTTCCTCAATTAAATATTTAATTACATTCACAAAATATTTATCCTTTGGGGTCCACTCCCCTTAGGATTAAAGTTCAAATGTCTAGCTTTGAAATTCAAACACATGAATTGGGGGTGTTACAAACACACATATATATATATAATTTTTTACAATGGTTTATTTGGGTAGATTACAATGTAGTGTTAGGGAGTGAATATTTAAAACTTCATCAGTGAAACTAAAGAGTTAAAAACCCTCACCTTTCGACAATTTTTTGAAAATATTATACTCCATAAAATTTAATAAAAAACACTTTTTAAAGAATTTATTAAATATTATTATGCATAGAGTGGAACTTTTGTACAACTCTAAAGTTTTGCAACTTTTTATTTAAATAAAATAAAATATTAATATATTGATATGTATGGTATTAGCTTATAGAACACATGAATAAGATTAAATGAAAACTAAATTTAAAAACATTTTTTCAAACCTTATGAAATTAAATATTTAACTCATGTGAAGCCCTACTTTACGAGGAACATGAAATTGTATCAAATTAAATGAAAGCAAGATTATCCAACTTTATGAGGTCGAATTAATACACATGATCCAACCGTCTATATCCAACGTGTCTATGTCATTGGGTGAGGGAAAAGAGTTCACTAGCCCACCTCTTTGACACCTAATATGAAACGAGAGCCATTTATAAAAAATAATAAGTTGTTAGACCATTGGCTCCCCAAATTGAAACGAATTTCTCTCTCCTTTTGCCACCTTATGGGAATATATTTGGTTTAATTCATGTCCCATAAAATTTAAAACCCCGTTTATTAGACATTATAAACATTAATTAAACACACATATGGAAACAATTTGATAACACACGTGATATAAGTTTCATTTGGAGAGAGCATAGGATTAAATCATGAACATATTTCTTAGTGTTGAATACATTTTCGATTTATTTTTCTTATTTCAAAAATGAAGTGACACATGTAAAAACCATTTCATAGCTTAACGTTTTCTTATAAATGGAGAATGTTTTGCAAGGGATTACCGTGGGGATCAAATTAAAGAAATGATTAAATAAATCGTAAATGGAACACATTCATTAAAAAAATTTGTTTTATCAAAATAATTTTACCGTAATAAAGACATTAAAGAAATGAGGTAAGAGAAATATATTTACTATGAGGTTATTATGCAATTATTAAACACTTCATTTGTGTAATGTAGGAATATGAATTACAATTAGGGAAAGGTTTGGGAAAAAAAATGATACATAAGATAAAGTTAAGAAAGACAACGTTACCGCTGCTTAAATTTCATGAATGTATGAAGTTGGGGTTAGATTAAAAGTTCTTAAGCTATTCAAAGATAGCATTTATTTCCCGTTTAAATTATGAAATTAAGCAAACAATTATGAAAAAATTAAATGACCTTCTTGTATTTAAGTCATTTGAGATCATTTGAGTCGGAGGTTGGGTGGCTTTGGACGATACAATGCCTATATTTAATGGTCTGACTCCACTTGTTGCATTAAACAAATGATGAGACCGTTGTAATTTTTATTTTATGCAGTGCTTATACGATAAGAATTTTTTGTGTTTTGTTTCAATTGTTTCGTGTTTTCATTTGTTGAATTGAATTACTAGTCAATTATCTCAATTTCTATAATATAATTTATTTCGTCTTTCGTATTCAATATAAATACCATGAGATGCACAGAAATCAAGATATTTGTGTGATCTGTTGTTTAATAAAATTTTCAATTCGAGATGTTAGGAATTTCAATGCAACATTTCATATAAAGATAAATTATATCACAATTTTTTATTTTTATTTTTTTTATTAATTTCTATTTATTTATTTACATGTTCACGTTGTAATGTCTACCAACACGATAATCATTGACATATTTAGTATTGTCTTGTTGTAGTCAATAATGAATTTATGTGTCATTTGATATTCATACTACGAGGGGACTATATATTCAGTGACAAATCTCATTATTTATTTATTTATCTATTGTTTTAGTGCTTAACCTTTTTGGTTTCTTTAACACTTGGTCTTCATGAAATCTCTGATATTGGTTTAGGGATTAGATTATTTCCTCCATGAATCTATCCACCCCTAGCCTTTATTATACAATTATACTTTTATCACAAATGTATTCTTCTACCCTTTGGTGACATTTCGCATATGTTATCTAACCTTTTTAACCAATGTCTAGTTGCACATTAACAACTCCATCCATGAAATGGTTTATTTGTTTTTAGTTTACTTACATATCCCCTTATGCACCCTATCCTTGATATCCATAGTTTTATAGGTAATTAGGATGAGCTATATGCTCTGTCACCTTATTTCGTTGATCATATTATACCTATTTTTCTATCACAATATCAAAGCCGAATTCATTATATTAATTGTGCTACCACCATAGTCCTTTAACATTTATTCGCTTACCACACCTAATAACCTGGGAAAGGCATAGGATTCCAAGTGGACACCATCACGTGGTCTCACGTGGTCCTTATGTGCTTGTGGAGGTTCCAAGTGTACGTTGTATATCAACCCAAGAGAGATCGATGGTCATAAATTGACAGTGAAACCCTATGAGATTAACCCCAATTTTATTTTCCTCATTTTTTCATTTAGCTGGCACTGCATGGAGAAGACCCCATAGCAGAGGTTATAAAGGAGGTTTTCAGTTTTATAAAATTGGAAAAAATTGTCAAAAAAACATTTTCTACACCATACGTTTTCGGTAATGGAGGTTTTGGTGGAGCTTCTAACTGAATTTAAACACAACTAAAAAAAACTGGGCCGCCGAAGGTTGTTACAGATGTTTTTCTCATCGATGCTCTAATTAGGTGTCAACACACCGATGCGTTGTACCATGAACGCACCAGTACTATAAACCAACCAAGCACTGGGACCAAAAAAAAATCAGAATCCCCAGGCGGTTAGCAACGGCCCAGTGCGTATGACAGAGACAACCATACTAGGTCGGTGGGAGGTGCATGCACCGGGTCGTTAAGGTGTAAAAACCACACCGGGCCCTATAGGTGATACAACACACCGGGCTGTCAAGTTATAAAAATGCACCAACGTGTTAAAGAAAAACGGTAGCAGTGCATGCAAAGCCTATCAGACTGCTCGGGTGGTAGTCGTCGATAAATCACACTAGGCATTCTAATTGGTATTGGTATTTGTGAGGTGCCCATAGGTCGTAGAAACACACTGGTGCATAGTATCACACAAATGCACTAGTGTGCAATATCACACAAAGATACCAAGCGTTCTGATTGGTATTGGTATTTGTGTCGTGCCCATAGGTTGTAGAAATGCACCGGTGCACATTAGCCTACAAATGCACTGGTGCACAGTAACTAACACACACCAGTGTTCATTTTGTATTTTTTAGAAACATTGACCTGTGACAGAGCAATTATTGTGATTTTTTAAAATTCATTATTCATCAAAATTTGACACATATCTTATAACAATATTCATATCAATTAAATTTTTTTTAGTGCATTTGAATGTGATGTTTGGATTAATTTGTTATATCATATCATCATATTTCATATCTCTTCATTATAATATTTAATCATCCATATATTTAATCAGTGGTGTAACATTTTAGAGCGACAATGATAATGCAATAGAATAAATTTAAACGTATTTTAATATATATATAACACTCTTTGTGATACAAAATGGTACAGTTATTGGTATCCCTATGTCTTTGAATTGGGACACTATGTCCACTACATTAAAAAAATGTCTCATTTCACAGAGAAATATTTCAAAACATACAGTGCCATGCTTTGATATCCAAACATATTGATCATTATTTTTCATTGGAACTGTTGTCACTGCTTGAGCTACTTCCATTACATTGGTTATTTTGAGGAATGTTTTGTTCACGATGTTGTTTGTTTTCTTATTTTTCAACATCCATCTACAAACATAAAGATAAATTGTAATGAGTGTATATACATTGATGAGAATAATGAAAATTGTAATATTAAATACAATACATCAATATAGATTGAAAATAAATGTACCATAGCAAGAATTGACTCATGAACTATACACATTCTTTCAAAACCAAATTTCATGCCACCTTTCAACAATTCATTTGTTGGAAGAGTTTCATACTTTGTTTCCTGCATATTTTATACCCCATAACAAATCATATAATTAATAAAAAAAAATTGTTCTATTAATTACATACGGAACTAAGTAAAACAAGATCAATAAATGCTTACAAATTCCACAATCAATTTCTGATATGCCAACATCTAATGATAACCCATATTAAACCCAATGTCAATCAATTCACCTGATGATTATTCTTTGTATGATATTCAATGATGATTGTTGTAAAAAAAATTAAAATATACAAAAACAAAATCTAGTTAAGTTGTTATAAGAAAGTAACAATTACTCAGAAACTTAGATATCAACCATTTTATTCCTTGCTGTCCCATTTTATGTGGTGAATGGGTTCCATTTTTTTTTCCTTTTTCTGCAAGAAAATACTTGAAAATTAATATTTAATGCTAAATTTATTATTTATTGTAACTAATCGAAAAATTAAATGATTACATATTACATTTGAAGCACGTTGTTGCTGATATGGCTCCTCCTGTGATGAAATTATGTCCATTTCTTTGAGCATCTCCTTGTACACCATTTTGGACATTCCTACTGGCATATTTATGATATCACCTTCTTCATCTTTTGAGATTTTTATAATATTCCAGAAAATGTAACATGACAATAAACTATTTAATTTTGTATTGATATATGAAAATTAAATATAACAAAAGTGATATTTATAAATGATTTCTTTCTAGTAATATATACATATAATTCTAGAAAAAACAGTTAAAGGAATATTACTTTTTCATTCCTTCTTTTTTGTTGTTGTACATTTTTGCTATTAAAAGTCTGAGATGTCCCATTGACCAATTCTCTGGAAACTCATCCTGTAGTTTAGATAAAATTTGGTCCTTGGAATCATTGGATTGATTTTTGTATTGTAAGTGGAAAGAACGTCTATACATTCATTCCACTAGATCTTTCAAAGTTTTGTAAAAGTTTTTACCCCTTTCGTTAACCTTTAGCACCACTCTAAATGAGCTAAGGAGCAATTCATTTTAGTTTGCATGTTCTATTTATTTTCTTTTCTTAGAACAACATGCATTTTCTTCGTTTTTTGTCCCTACAGAACATTAAAAATATGTGAATTAATAGATTGTTTGAAACATGTTATCTAATATTTTTAAGTATATTATTAATGAAAATTATAAAATAAATTCATATTAGATCAATAATATTTTTTCATTCACCTCATTCATCCTTCTGCGATTTTTTGATCAATCTTTAATGCTCTTCTGGTATTAGATAAGAAATAACCTTATCGAGCTTCTTCATTTTATGGCTATGCATGATACACAGTAAATAATACATATTAGTTAAACTTACATATATTTCAAAAATAATAATTTTTGTAAAGAATTTACAAAGAACTTTCCTTTTTTTTTTTTTTTTTTCTCGATGGGATATCAATTTTTTTGTTACTTGTTCTATTTTCAACCATTTATTTATCAATATGAATCCTATACCATACCGTTCATGAATATATTTCATAAATAAATCACAATATTTTAAATCAAAACAAAAAAAAAATCAAGAAACGGTACGAATTTCAAGCAATACGCACCGACGATAGTGTACCATGTTCTTATAAATGCACCGCCAAAACACTAGAAACACCATATGGTTCTCTCTGTCAACAAGGAGACCCGGTGCTTTATATTTTAACCAGTGCATCGATTAACATAGAAAAATTAATAAAAAACCTCTAGTGTTACTTTTTGTAGCACAAGATGGTGTGGAGGAGGCGGTGCGACATGTTCTTATAAACACACCTAGAAAATTGTAGAACCACCATATGGTGTTCTCTATCAACAAGGAGACTCGGTGTGTTATATGTTAACCGACGCACCGATTAACACAGACATAAATTAATAAAAAAATGTGTTTATCAAACAGTATGTGCATGATGCACTATTTTACACATGGCACACTGATTAAAAAAATATGTTTTTAAATTGTTTTTATCAAACAATACGTGTGCGGCGCGCTATAATAAAATAGTGAACCGGTGCACTATTTTATTGAAGGGCGCACAAACTAAAAAAAATCAGTTTTTTGAAAAAGTCATACAAGGACGAACATGGATTGGGATCCAACTTTACAAGTCGTCTCGCAGGTTAGATTTAATATGCCTATATATATAGCAATACAAACTCTATAAATCTAAAAGGAAAATCCCTAATTGTGAAGTCATAGAAATAAGAAGAAGCAAGGGAAGAAATAAGAAGAATCGAGGGTTTAGCGTAAGGATGGAATTTTTTTTGTTTTTGTTTTCTGAAAATACACAGTAAAATTTCAAATGTTTACTTACCATGTATTTAATCAAACAGAAACTGTAAATTTTTTAATTATTACAGTAAAATTTAGCATTATTACTATACTTGAATCACCAAATGTTTGAAATTCTGGTTCTATGAATAATGTTGTTGTTCGAAAGTATTTCGTTGCTCGACAACACTCTCGTGCTCTCTTGCTCCAGGTATGTCTCTCGTGCAAATATATCACTGAATTTTTTTGCAAAAATGATGAAATAATGAATAGTTTTTACTATTTAAAGTATTTTTTATGAAATTATATTTCCGAAAATAATTTTCCACTCATTTTTCAATTTACTTGTTTTTTTCACTTAAAAAAAATAAAGTTGTGCTTTTTTTATTTGCGGTTATTCGGTGCGTTTGCTATCTAACTGCACTAGTGTGTCAATTAATAACACAACACCAGTGTGTAGTAACTAAAATGCACCGGTACAGTTAACTGTACATTAGCACTGATAACAATAAGTCCATTTTTAAGGCACCAAAATTAGTTTTAGGTATGTAAACCAAAATGTATTGTTGATTTTTTTCAAATGCAGAGAGAAAATATCATAATTATATCGAATGGACCATTCTTGAAAATCCATCCTATTCCATAATATTTCTCAAAGTCCATCATGGAGTTCTCCCTATCCATCTCGAGACGTAATATTTACTTTACATTTTATCTATATTTTCATTATCTAATTGAATTTATTTATTTTATCCATGTCAATCAGGTGAATAAAATTAATGTATACGAATTTGCAGGTTCATGCAGATTCAAAATCAACTATGTTACTGATAAAACGGGAACTGTTACCTAAAAACGGGAACTGTAGCCCAAAAAGACTCAAAAACCATGAAAAAATGCCCCAAATACAAAAAGTGCGCATTCCAGAACGCATTTGTTTTTTTGTCAAGGTCAAATTTCACCTTTTTATAAAAGTATGCTAAAAACGAAATTGTTTATTGAAAAAATAATTGAAAAAACACCCTTAAAACAAAACGAGTTGATGCTGGAATAGCAAAAAAAAAACATTTTGTCACACTTTTGACACATTGTAATAATGGAATTAAAGACAACATATTAGGACATTGAAAAATCGTAAAATTCTAAATTTTTTGATAGATGATGTTAAATATAAACAAAATGATGTCTGAAGGGCTTATCATTTCGAACAATTTTTATCCATGTTGTTAAAAATAAAATATCTTGACTCTAAACAACCCTAAAATTGTAATTATTTTCAACCATAACATTAAAGATAAAATTTCGTAGCGCATAAAAACTTTAATGAAAATTTTTAAATCTCAAGTTTTTAAATCTTAAGTTTTCAAGATACTTGAACCATGAAATTATGGAGAAATTATATCACTTGAACAATTTTTAAAAATCAACAAGTAAATGAAAATTTATTATTCATATATTTGTTTGTTTATATATAAAAACATATTTTTTTATTTTTTTTATTGTTTCTCTATATTTTAAATTATAATTGTTTTAGTTTTAAGAAAATAAAAAATTAAAATTAAAATCTTCTTATATATGTTCGTTTATATTTTAAAACATATTAATATTTTTTTTTTTTTTTATATAATTTTTTTTTTTAATTTTTAATTTTTATTTTTAAATAATAATTGTTTTAATTTAAAAAAAATTAAAATTGAAATCTATATATATATATATATATATATATATATATAATATTTGTTTGTTTATTTTTTAAAACATATTTTTTAATTTTTTTTTATTGTTTTTTTTATTTGAAAAATTTTAATTGAATAGTTTTTTTTTTTTTTTTTTTTTTTATTAATAATGCATTTTTTTATTATTATAATAGTTTTTGTTTATAAAAAAAAAAATTATATAGTTTGTGTTTGAAAAAAAAATTGCCGCCCTTCGGGGGCCGGAGGCAAGCTGGGCAGCCCTCGACGGTGCCACCCGGCCGGCCTCTGGCCCCCGACTGGGTGGAGGGCGATTCCGAGAATCACCCTCAGCTGGGCGGAAGACGATTCACCCTCCGCCTAGCCGGGGGTGATTCTCGAAATCGCCCTCCGCCCAGCCAGGGGTCATTCTCGGAATCGCCCTCCGCCCAGCGAGGGATGATTCTCGGAATCGTCCTTTGCCTAGCTGGGGGTGAATCTTGGAATCACCCTCCGTCCAGCCGTGGGTGATTCTCGGAATCGCCCTCCGCCCAGCCAGGGGTTATTCTCGAAATCGCCCTTCGCTCAGCCGGGGGTGATTCTTGGAATCGCCCTCCGCCTAGCCGTGGGTGATTCTCAGAATCACCCTCCGCCCAGTCGGGGGTGATTCTCGGAGGGCACCGGGGGTGATTCTCAGAATTTCCCTCTGCCTCTGACCTGCAGCTGGGTGGAGGGAGATTCTCGGAATCGCCCTATGCCCAGCCAAGGGCCTGAGGCAGGCTGAGCAGCCCTTGACCGTGCCGCTGGGCCAACCTTCATCCGCCCGGCCTGCCTCCAGCCCCCGGCAGGGCAGAGGGCGATTCTGAGAATCACCCCCGGTGCCTTCCGAGAATCATGCCTGGCTGGGCAGAGGGAGATTCCGAGAATGAACCCCGGCTGGGCGGAGGGAAATTCCAAGAATCACCCTCGGCTGGGTGGAGGGCGATTCCAATGATCATCCTCGGCTGGGCGGAGGGCGATTCCGAGAATCACCCTCCGCCTAGCCAGAGATGATCATTGGAATATCCCTTCGCCCAGCCGAGGGTGATTCTCGGAATCGCCCTCTGCCCAGCTAGGGGTGATTATTGGAATCACCCTCTGCACAACCAGGGATGATTCTCGGAATAGCCCTCTACCCAGCCAAGGGTGATTCTCAGAATCGCCCTCCGCCTAACCGGGGGTGATTCTCGGAATCGCCCTCCACCTAGCCGGGAGCCAGAGGTAGGCCGAGTGGCACCATCAAGGGCTACCCAGCTTGCCTCCGACCCGCGGCTGGGTGGAGGGTGATTCTTGGAATCACAATCTGCTCAGCCGGGGGCCAGAGGCAGGCTGGGAAACTCTCAACGGTGCCGCCAGGGGGTGGATGGTGATTCTGAGAATCTCCCTCAGCCTAGATGGGGGCTGGAGGCTAGCCGAGTGGTGCCATTGAGGGCTTCCCATCCTGCCTCTACCCAGCCGGGGGCTGAAGGTAGGCTAGGAAACCCTCGATGGTGCCGCTCAGCCTGCCTCCAGCCCCCGGTTGGGTGGAGGGTGATTCTGAGAATCACTCCCGACTGGGCTGAGGACAATTCTGAGAACCGTTGCTGGTTGGGCGGAGGGAAATTTCGAGAATCACCCCCGGCTGGGCGGAGGGAAATTTCAAGAATCGCCCCTGGATGGGCAGAGACTGGCTGGGTGGCGCCATCGAGGGCTACCCATCCTACCTCCGGCCCCCGGCTGGGCGAAGGGCGATTCTCAGAATTTCCCTCCGTCCAGCCGGGGGTTGGAGGCAGGTCAAGCAACGTTGTCAAATGAAGGAGATTGGGTTTTGGATCTATTTTTAGGTTCAGGTAAGTTTCATTATACAAATTTAAATTTAAATATTTTATTTTTTACTTTTTATGTCTTTATATTAATTTTCTTAATTATTTATTTTGTACTTGATGATTAGGTACAACACTAGCATGTTTCCTACCAAAAGCAAGAAATTGCATTGCCATTAAGAAAGTTCCAGTGCAATGCAAATTTATGCAACAAAGAATTAATGTTCTTGAATTCCTTCCAGATGCGAAGCAAGAAGTTAGTTTGAGGAAAGGGGATTTTAATGAATCACGTGTGGCAAAAAAAACAAAGGAACTTTAACCACCATTATATGGAATGATTGGAAAGGGACACTTTGGAAGATTTGCAGACATGAAAGATCCATTAGAAGATGACAATGACCATAATGAAGTAGAAAATGTTGCGGAAGAAGCCATCAATGATGTTCTAGATGATGTTGAGCATGTATTAGTTGATATTGTTGAGGATCTTTAAGTTATGCTTGCAAACAAAGCTTATTTTTGAGATCTATTAATCAGTTTTACTTGTAATGTTTAGACTTTGATATTTTATGAGAAGAATCCTTATTTTTTGCAAAAAAACATGTGATTACTATTATTTTTTGACATAAAATTCAATTAAAATGCTATTTTCTTAAGTTTTTTTGTAAATATTTTCCCAAAAATTAGTTTATTTAACATGTTTTTTTTAACAAAAAATCTGTAAAAGTGTATTTTTTGCATTCTATTTGTATTGAAAATTTGTATTTTTTTGTCATATCATTCAAAATATTTGTTTTTTAGCGACAATTATTTGATGTGCATTGACAAATTCATTAGCAATACATAAACTTGTAGAAAATATAAACTTTATAATATTGACCCTTTTTTCGTTTTTTATCTATGTGAAAAAGTGAAGATATCATTACAAATTTTAATTTTAATTTTTTTTCTTTTTTCTTTTTAAAACACAAGTACATAAATGCACTTAAAAATAAACATCTCACGGAAGAAGAAAACATTAGAAAATGTATAGTGTCAAAATCAATCCTCTAAAAAAACGCTGGTGATGATACACCACCACTATTCAAAATCGACATAAAAAGCATCACACAAAAAAAAAAAAAAAAAAAATTAAAGTGCCAAAAACATGCTAAAAAAAAAAAAGATTCTACATCACCACTTTTCAAAATCGGGTGTTTTTCTTGCTACGTCAAAAGGTAGGTACCGATGCAGTTACCTATTTCATCGGTAACAGTGTTAATCGAGTTCATATGCACAAAATATTCAAACAACTCCAAAACATCGAAAGCTCTTATCAGGAGCAACATTCTGTAAGGCACATTTGGTAGATGAAAATGGACAGCCATTTCACCCTGCCAATTGTAACATTGCATCTTCTAGCCACAATCCTTGGACAATGATGGTAATAATAATTGTTTGGTATATTAATGTAATTATTTCAACGTCAAACCAATTAATCATGCATTATCGATGTGCTTACTAATTGATATCATAGGTTTTGTACTAATCATGCTCAAATATATTTTTTGAAATTATTAGGATTCTAGTGATGATAATTGACCTACCTGAAATCTTCCGTTGCACCCCAAAATGATGTCAAATTGAGAGAAGGTTGAATTAAGAGAAAAATTCGATGAGGAACTATACCAAGAATGTTTGAATCAACCACCTAATCAATTCCCACTACGTCGAGATTCACCAATTAGGAATGACTACATCAATAGTAGTTCTTCACAAGTTGGAAATGGAGGCAATCAAATAGAGGTTGGTATGGATGATTTCTTAAGGCATATGATTTCCATGGAGACAATGTTGTTAGATGCATTCCAGAATGATTATCAACTAGGGGATGATGTGCATATCACTGATACCTTTTTCGAAAGCCTTAAATTTTCTTCCACCACCCCTCTCTTTGGACCTGGAAATCAATCAAAGTTTACCCAGTTGGGGACAATGATGTTACTGTACAACTTGAAAGCAAATTTTTCCTTGTCGAATGTATGTTTCTCAGAAATTTTGAGGTAATTAATCATCAAGTCCTCCCTTATATTTTGAGAAATATAATCACACAATGAACATTAAAAATGGTCAATTTTATGAATGATAATAATTATATCAGCATTAATGTACATTTAATATTGTCAATGACCAACTACAAGTTATTCAAAGATAAGGTTATTCGAAGTGATAATGTCTTGCCTGGTAGATGCGAAGAGGCAAAGAAACTGTTGAAAATGTTGGGTGTTGAGTACATATCATATCATGCATGTCCAAATGATTGTATTTTATATAGAGGATAATATGAAAGCAAAGAGATACATCTGAAATGTGGGCATGACAGGTATGATAAATAAAAAAAGAAGGGTAAATCATGTGGTCCTTTTAATATATTGAGGCACATGCCTATAATCCCAAGGATTCAAAATCTCTTTTGTTGCAAAGAATTAGCTATGTTGCAAGCCTGGAATGCCTCACATAGAAGTGAGTTGGGAGTTATGCAAATCCAAATAGATTTAATAGCCATGAAGCATATAGAGGATATATGGCCTGAAAAATTCAAGGATGAAGTACAAAGTCTACGACTCAGCATAGCCATGGATGGTGTCAACCCATATTCCTTCTATAACACCAACTCTTCTATTTTGCCTATAGGAGTGACCAATAACAATATCCCCCCATGGTTTTTCGTGAAGAATGAACATCTTATGTTGGCTCTCATAGTCTCTGGTAGAAATCAAGTGAAGAATATGGATGTCTACTTACAATTAATGGTAGATGAATTGAAGGAATTATGGGATGGGATAAATGTATACGATATATCAAGACCCATCACAGGAGAGAATAGTTTTAAGTTGTGTGGCATATGTGCTGACATGACACATGATTATCTAGGATTAGGATTTTTCTTTAGTAAATTACATTTTTATTGATTTTTTTATATACGTAACAATATTCTTTCATATATTAGTTATTTAATTCATTGTAATTGTTATGATATTCATGATATTTTTTAACGTGCCATGCATATATATTATATACAATAATTTCATAGGTCTTGTAACAAAAGGGTATTTTGGATGTAAATGTTGTGGACCTTCTCTAAAAGCTAGATGAACAAAAGACCTACGAAAGCCAGTGTATGACTACTCCAGGGTATTCTTCCCAGAAGAACACCCTTACAGAAGAGAAGCATCCACTTTCAATGGGAAATGAGAGAGAACCCAAAGGCTTCCAATAGCGACACCAGTTGAATGGCTTAGAGCATATGAGAGAGAGAAGGAGAAGAAGTTCATAGAAATGTTCGATTCAAATGGGGAGCCTATGTTCGATGATCCAGAATTCTTCGACACCTATGTTGAGAAATTTCCCATTTGGATGAAAAGGAAATCTATATTTTATAACCTCCCATATTGGGAGAATCTTAAGATTACCCACTTATTAAATTCCATACTTATATTTAAAAATGTTTCATCTTATTTATGGAGGCACATATCATCAAAAAAAAGTGACACAATGGCTATTAGGAAATATCTTATTACTTCAAAAACTAAAAAGAAACATTGGCCAAGATGATTAGAAAGTACAAGATCAGAGGCAGGCGCTAGTCCCTCAAATTCGTGGTATTTCAAAGAAGGTTATGTCCCATAGATTTTAAAAAATATGATCTTTCTTTAGCAAAGGAATTTATAATGGGTGTGAGGGTGTCATCTTCATAATGGTCTTCACTATGGTGCTGCTTCACTGTGGACGACCATTTGTTGGGGTTGAAATCACATGACCATTTGAATCTTCTAAGAGTACGTATAATTTCAAAATAATGATTTCATTATTTGTTATATTAACAGATTTTATCCCATGCAGGGATCATAAAACATAACTAATTTTGTGTATTATTGCATGTGTTTATAACTTTGTAGTTTCATTATCCTTTGTTCATGCATGGGTGGGTGAAAAATGAATTCCCCCAAGATCTAGGACGTTCCATATCTAAATTATCTTCATTTGTACGTTGGATCATGTCAAGGATATTCATGTGGCTAGTATTCCATGGTGGCATTAAGAGATAGTTGAGATTGTATGTATGTCTGAGAAGGAACTATCGACGAGTTTCATGGACTTGCAGGTTGATCTTCTAATCCACCTAGTAGATGAGGTTGAATTATTTGGGGTCTTTTCTTGTCGTTGGATTTTCTTCTTAGAGAGGTACATGAAAAAATTGAAAGGTTTTGTTAAACAAAGGGAAAAACCCGAGGGGTATATGGCACATAGGTACATATCATATGAGTCTTTCTATTATGCCAGTGATTCAATTAAGTAGATCTACAACCAAACAGGTGTGGTGATTTGGGACAATGAAAGGGATGAAGACAAAAGAGAAGGGGAGTGGCTCCAAGCGAATGAAAAAAGGCGCTTGATAAAGAGTAAGCGACTTGTATTTTTTCAAATTTACACAAAGTAAATATTCATGTTGAACTTCGATATAATGTATATTTTGGTCTCATATGTACTATATGTCATTTTTATGTCATCAACAGATGAAGAGATTGAAGCAAACAATAAATTCGTTCTTTACAATTCCGAAGCGACACAACCATGGGTCACATTTTACGAACAAAAGAGGATGAAATGGGATAGTGATAGGAAAGAATTCAGATGGATGACTGGTAGAAGTGTGCCTTATCCCGATCATTTAAAATAAAATATGCCAAAAATATGCCCCAACAATTGGGTTTTTGACCAAGTCAGAGAGAAATATGGTGCAACCGTTCATTACCCGCATGCTGAAGAGGATGCGCTAAATGTAGGGATTTGGTGCACCCACTCGGTAATAATCTATTTATGTAAATTTTAAACTTAAAAATGCACCTTTGAAATGTAATTACATCTATATTTCATATTTTAACAGTTGGGTTATTATAAGACACATGAAACTATGATTTTTTAACTTTTTTATAGGTCAATTTGTTCCCATCTATGTGGGCATATGGACACCATTTTCACACAGAAAATCTCGATGATGGAAACATAACACAAGAATCTGGAGTGGAAGTCGATTTCGATCAATCTACTCGAGCTAGCCACCGTGATCAAAACCTAGTACGAGGGACGTTAGGTTACGTTAGAAAGGTACAAGAGATCATTGAAGTGGATTTCTCTTCTTTCCAATGTGTTATGTTTAGGTGAAAGTGGTGGGACACCTTTGATCAAAATAATGTAAAGGAATATCGCGATAGTAGGCTGATATGTATCAACTCTAGAAAGACGTGGGATGAAGATAAGGAGCCCTATGTTTTCCCCAAACATTGCAACCAGGTTTTTTTTTACCGATATGTGTTGGATAGGGATTGGTGGTTTGTATTGAGACGTGACCCTAGATCAAAACATATTTTTCATAACAATAGTGTTATCATGTCAAACGAGGTGGAAGATAATGAGGGTGATCATGAGAACCGAGAGTGATATGGTACATGTGTTATTTCATCAATTATATTTTTTAATATGTGTTTTTATAAAGAAGAGGACTTAATTAACTTATAGCTAAGAATTTTTTTTCGAAACATTATAATATATATTTTGAATTAATTAGTTTGCATTGTGCTAATGTTAAAATCATTTCACTTGATAATTTGCAATTATGTTGATCTCAAAAACAATGGCATACTTTATAAATTTATTTGTTTTATAATGTCAATTCCTAAAATAATACAACTACTTGATTGCTTTAAATGTGCGTGAATGATATCTTCAAAATGTATAATGTTATTTTTGGTATGTAAGATCATAATAAAATAATGATAATTCTAAACATGATTTTTTTGCATTATTTTATAAAATTTATTATGTTACAGAAATTCATATTATTAATCAAAATTTATTATTTCAAAATTATAATTTATATTCATACAAATTTACAAATTTACAATTATGGTAATTTAACAATATTTATGGTATACATGTTACTTACGGTAGTAATTATGGTTCAAAATTGAATGATGACAATACATACAATTATAATTACAATTACAATGTTACAAATATTTTACATACAATTATAGTTAGAATTACAATTTTACAATTTCACATACAATTACAATTAAAATTAAAATTAAAATTACAATTAAAATTAAAGTTACAATTAAACTAAAAATAAAAATTGAAAATAAAATTAAAATTAAAATTACAATTACAAAATAAAATTAAAATTACAATTACAATTAAAATTACAATTACAATTACAATTACAATTACAATTAAAATTACAATTACAATTACAAATTAAATTACGATTACAATTAAAATTAAAATTACAAATACAATTTTACAATTTTACATACAATTAAAATTAAAATTTCAATTACAATCACGACATAATATTTAATAAATATCATGATTTAATATTAAAAATAAACATCGCAATCATGATAACCATCGTAAAAACATCATATTCGACTAAAATATACATTCAAATTTGCTAACATCATCTAATCATCATGATCATGATCATCTAATAAAACACAAGCATTGTATTACATCATCACAACACAAACATCAAATAAACATCTCATGTCAAATAACTTCTATCACATACACATCTATCTGCAAGAACATTAAATGAACATATCTAACATGACCTAACAATATACACATCATGATGAACTCCGACATGTAGATTAAGTACACCAACATGAACATAAAATACATGGACCATATATATATATAATTTTATAATGTAAAAAATATAAAACTGTAATAAATAAACATCATATAAATGTCAAATATCTAGTGGTATATCAATACTAGTACTAGTCGAGGCCTACTCAGTCGATGGTGCAACCTCATGCTCAGATAGACGGCATGCCTGCTCCGGAGGTGTCGGATAATCAGTCGAGAGTGCAGTCTACTTAGGAACTTCCTGCTGATGACTTATCGATGGAGCAGCCTGCTCAGATGTGGATGGTGCGGCCTGTGATGATGGACCTACCTCCTCAGATGGATCTGCCTTCTCAGGATCAAGTTCTTGTTGAGGACTAGGTGTCTGCTGAGATGGTACATACTACACAGACGATGCCCATTGATCAGGACTGGATGCTCATTGCTCATCATGATCTCTGCCGTGAGGTGAAGGAGGAGGAGGTGGAGTACTATAATGATGATCACTACCCTCATGATCATGATCACCAGATGAGGTGTTGCTATGTTGTGCATCTCCACGATGCCTACCCCTCCTAGCTCGTGCTAGTGCTCTGGAAGTTCCAACGATATGACGAATGAGGGTCAACATATCGTGAGGCAAGCCACTCCAAAGCCATGTGAGCCTACAATTAGCCTGAATCTCTTTGATCGTAACTGGGCGGACTCCCTCATCAACTAGCAGTCGATAAAGTTAGCTGCCCAACTCCATCCTAAATTTGGTGTCTGGCCTATGCCTCAGCCCCATGGGTATGTGCACCAAATCAGGATTAGGTATGTCACCTTGATCCTCTACCTCTGCCATCTCCTCATCACCAACATCTACACCAAGATCATTCTAAGGGGGTGGAATCTCATCCCCAACGAATGTCCCAATATCTAAAAAATATATAGTACACAACAGTATTAATTAGATATTTTCAATAAAAAATTTAGTAAAACAAGTTTAAGAACGTGTTATAATAAATTTAATAATTATAATTAATTAATTAAGACAATAAAATGAAACTATATTAATTTAAATAAAACACCAATATTACCTTTCATGCTCGACGACTCCTCCTGTGTGAAGAGGATGTTGTTACACCCTCGCCAATACAAACTGGCATACGAACATGGCACGCGAATGAAGGAGTGATCATCAAGACTGAATATCAACTCCAGTGCATCAGGAGATATCCTGCCGAGAAAGTCAGACTGGCCCCTCTTGGGCATCATCTGGACCCACATCTACAACCGTACATGCAGCATCGACCTACGAGGCTACTGAAAAAAAGTAGGCCTCATATTTGGAAACCTATCAAAAAATAAACAAAAAAATTTGAAGCAAACGGGAAAGTCAACCTCCCACGTGCCTAAGAACGACATATATCTAATGGTCTACAAAACTGCCACAAAAAAATCGCAAACCATCTCACAAGAAGTGGCACTCGGAATAAAGAATAACCATAAAATAAAAGCGGGAAACTAATGAATTTCCTGTTGCTGGTATCGTGTGCAGTGGTCGTCAACAGTAGTGAGAGGTGCTTCACATCCTCTGCACCAAAACAAGAAATACCTAACTGACCACCGGGCACCTAAAAATCTTCAGGAGAAACTATATCGTCCCTAATGTATCTCTAGGAGTACGCCAACTAAGTCCCTGTTGCATAGCCGATGGGGACATCTGGGAACTGGGGGAAATCTCGCCCTCTCCTAAATAGGCCAGTAATAAAATATATGTCCTCCTTATTCTACACATACTACTTGTCTGGACTGACCCGGAAAGCCTGCTGGTGGGAATTCCACCTGAAGATGGGTTGTCCCAATAAATCACTATGGCCCTTTATGGATCTAGCCTCCTCATAGAAATTGAGGAGGCCTTCCTCCCTTACAAGAAACTGGGTGGCTACCATAATAGGGTAAGGATACATAATTATCTCCCTCTCTCGTGCCTCCCATAGGTGAATCACATTATACCGGTCCTCCATTTGTTCTTGTTATTCCCTTTCTTCTCTCCTTTGATGTCGCTGAATGATTCACATATTAAATAGATTTTTTTTATTAAATAAGACATGTATTTCAATATATATATATATATATATATATATATATATATATATATATAGATAGTTAAAAAAAAAATAGTTGGTGCACCCAAAAATAAAGTCACGCACTTGTTCAGGAGCGTAATTTTGTATTGCACATTGCTCTCGGTGCGCATGGAAATTGTTCGTGCAATGAAAAAACTTTTTTTTGCGGTGTAGT
Organism: Pinus albicaulis; assembly: GCA_034641835.2. Classification (NCBI taxonomy): domain Eukaryota; kingdom Viridiplantae; phylum Streptophyta; class Pinopsida; order Pinales; family Pinaceae; genus Pinus; species Pinus albicaulis. The sequence goes on from CM076570.1 coordinate 221,015,611, forward strand.
ACCGAAACTATCCACCCTGAGGCAGATAGTTTGTTCAACGCACTGCCTAATAATAATTCATGGTCAACGGTGTGGTCGTTTAAATGACTGCACCATTGACTATGTACCAATTCAGGAGGGCAGTGCATTGACCAAACGATGCGCTATGGGGTAGACAGTTAGGTCAGCGCACCGCCCTCCTGACATCAGTACATGTTCAACAATGCGGTCCTATAAATGACCGCACCGTCGACTATGTACTGATGTCAGGAAGGTGGTGCGATAACCTAACTATCCGCCTCGGGGTGGATAGTTTGGTCAACGCACCACCCTCTCGACACTGATGCATAGTCAACAGTGTGATCTTTTAAACTGCACTGCCATGTATGTTTAAAAAAAATCATGGTGCACATTTTCAGTACTGCACTGGACCCCAGTTCAGTTTCCGTTAGCACCATTCGTGATGTGACCTGTAAATTTACAGACAATTTACAAGTTTAAATTGGTAAATTTAAATTAATTTACCACTGTGCATAATTTGTTTTTTTTTTAAATTGGTAAATTTTAAGTTTTTTTACAATTCTGATCCACTAAAACATTTAGCTATTGAGAAACAAGTAAAATACCTGTACATTTTCTCGTCGAGGAGGCATATTTGCTGAGGAATTGGAGAAATTTTTTTTTCCCAATGTTTTCAAAATTTATAACTCCACAAGGTGGGAAATGGATGGCAACAATGCACCTCACACAAGATAAATTTGCACTGGTGCTTGAGAGGTCTGAAGCACTGAAGAAGTGAAAATGTGGTTTTTTCGTTTGATATTTTTTTTTTAATTAACCCTGTTTCAGTGCGCAGGTTTTTGAGAAGCATTGGGAAGTGCACAGGTTTTTGAGGTGCACCAAGCCTAGTTATGTGTAGCACACCAGTGCGCTATAGTAATTAGATGCACCGGGCAGGTTTGTATGAAGACCACGGTGTCTTAGTGTGCCAATTTTTAGTATGCACTGGTGTGTTGTGAGTTAAACACACTGTTGCAGTGTGTGATAAGAAACGCACCGAACAAAACACATTTGCAAAAATCTCCACCCGCCAACTACGTCTAGAGACCTCCACTACAAATGGATATCTGGGCTATTTTTATAAGGTTTCCTCAAAAAAATATGCTAGAGGTTAAGCTCCTTTTAGTACAGATAAGTTGGAAGCCATCTAGTTAGCTGGTGTTTCGATCTCCATGGACTTCCTTCACTTGTTTTTCCAAAGGGTTTAGCCCTTCAATTTTCTATCATTATCATAAAAATCATATGCCTCATCATTTCACCCTGTAAGGCAACATTTGCAGATGACTGTATGTAATTTATTATCCATTGGTTATGTAAGGAGTGGGATTCACTTGACGCAACAAGGGATTTTACTCTAAACTCACACTGCTAAGAATTTTAAGGGTTTTTAAGTTGATGTTAAGAGTTCTTACATTATTTGACTGATTTCTCACCATCTACGTATTGCATTTTTCAGAGCAGTTGCGTAATGTGGAGATATTATGGGATTCCTCTCGCCCCTTCAGGTAACATATTTGTATTGAAATATCTATCATTTAACACGATGTATGTCTATTTAACTCTTGGTATGCTGAACATCTCTGTGGGGTTTTTGTTTACATATTGCAAAGGCATCCTCTACCATCTATTCAACGATCTAGGCCAGGGTATCCTCTTTTTCCTTGTGGTGATATAGCTCCCTCACCATGCTCACCACCAATATCTCTGTGTCAAAGAGGTAAGCCCCTCTTTACAAGTTCAGAGGTTTAATCTTAAATGGTAGTTTAGAATGATGTTTTTGGTGGTATTTCACTTTCATTGATTTTACGCCAAAAGTTCTGGTTCTTTGATGTATGAATCATTATACTTTTGAAACCCTCTTCTCTTTAGGTTGAAATGGGTGGGATGGCTTCTAATCTGTACCCATCACCCATACAACCATGTTTGTGTTAAATTAGAAGTATATATATTACTATTTTACTTTTTCCTGAACACATTAGCATTATTTAGCTATAGGCTTGATGCTAGATCATTGTGACCCCTGCGTGGGATTAGTAACATTTATTTTACATCCACCTTTGACCCTGTGCAACTATGGTAGATCTGGGTCATTGTGCCTTATTTACATGACTCCATAATTCAATATGACCACAATATGTATTCTAATTTTTTTTTCTTTCCAACAGGTCTCTTCATTATTTCGGGGTTTACTTATAAATTAAATTTCTCGGATCTCTTCATTATATGTAATTACAACGATGATCAATTTGGCTTGCATCCTTATTGGGGTTTATTACACTATAGTATCATATGTAATTTTTCATTCTCATGAATGTTCCAACGTTATAAACATGCTGTGTGTATGAATTATAATATGCCATATCATTCCTAGTAGCCCCAACTCTGCTATGTTTTCTTGAGTTATTTAGTTAAACTCACTACCTATACTCATTTAGTTAAACCATGTTTTATTTAGTTATTGAGTATTTTAATACATTTACATAATAACAGTTCATAATAGAACTTGACCCCTTGTTTAATAGGACAGGTACAGATACCTACATATTAAATCATGTCTTATAGAAATAATTTTTCTTATGATTTATTACTAGTTCTAATACTTACAAAAATTATATAAAATTATAACTTTATTAGAAAACCACAGTAAGCACATACCAATGTGTGAAGATTGATTTTCCTCCTAACCACAGGCTTCTCCTTAGCTCTCCCCCAAGAAGAGACCAATATTACCCAGTCTAGACAACCCCTTTGTCACACAAGTGATGGCTCTTTTAATCCTTCTTTCCCTCGGCCTATTTCTATAACGACATCCTGTTATTATGGGTTGTTGTTTCCCATAGTCTAGGATTTTCTTTTTTTTTTTCCACAAAATTTTTCTTTAAAAATTTCTTTTCCTCAGCACATTTCTATTCTTACCTCTTCTCAGTAAATTTCCACTTTATTGAGGATTTTATTAGATTTTTTTCTCTAATCTAATAAAAATATTTACTTAATTTTCTCCAAGGATTTTCTGGAGAGTTTTGGGAAAGTTTGGAATTCTAGTCCATATCCATGGATAAGAATTTCCTGGTCTCCATTACTCTATCTTTATCACATTAATATTTAATTCACAATTATTTATTAATTTAAAAATAAATTTGTTTATACATAATCATCCCATAGGTCCACCTGGACCTTGGGTTTATTTACACAACATAAAAGTTTTAAATAAGGGGTATTACATAGTCCCTCCCGAAAAAAAACACCATCCTCGGTGTTGCAGATTACTCTGCTTATTATTTGAACAACAATGGATACGCTTCCTTCATACTTTTGTCCCACTCCCAGGTAGTTTCTTAAGGTGCAAAGTGATTCCGCTACAATTTCACCTGAGTTATTGTTTTATTCTATAGCACAGTTTATTCCTGTTCCAATATATGAAGTGGTTATAGAAGAAAGTCCCCTTCTGTTTCCACCCTTTCCAAAACCTCAAAGGGCCCATCGTATCGAGCTTATATATTAGAACAACTATGAGTATGCAAGGTACTTTTGTGAGGTTTAATCCTCAAGTACAAATGATCTCAAATATTGAATTCCCTTTGATTTTTTTTCTTATTCGCATAACTCTTTTGTCGGTCTTGAGCTGCTTTGATGTTCTGTTGGAGTTTTTTTACTGTCTGCTCCATCTCAGGTAGTGTGTCAGGTCCAAGTACTAGTTTTTCCTATGGTTGATCCAGCTAAGCGGAGTGTGGCATTTAATGCCATACAAAGGTTCAAATGGACTCATTTTAATAGAGGCCTGTTAATTGTTATTGTAAGAAAATTATTCCAAATGCAGAAAATATTCCGACTTAGTGGGTCTATCCATCACATACATGCGAAGAATGTCCTCTAATATTTTGCTTTTCCTTTCTATCTGCCCATATTTTTTAGGGTGATAATTTGTACTAAAGTTAAACTTTGTTCCCATTCCTCCAAACAATGTTTTCCAAAATGCAGAGGTAAAATTTGCATCCCTATAAGAGATAGTCATCTTTGGTATTCTTGAATTTTAAATATTTATTTCATGAAAACATCGGCCAGTTGTGTTGTCCCAAAAGTGGACTATACATGAAGAAAATGAGCTACCTTGGTCAATGTGTCCACCACCACCAAAATGGAGTCATGTTGTTATTTTTTACGTGGAAGTCTAGTGATAAAATCCATGGATACCACTTACCACTTCAATTCTGGAATAGGAAGAGGGTTCAATAAACTGGCAAGATGTTGATGCTCTACCTTAACTTGTTGGCACTCCAAATATCTTGCCAAGTAATCAACTATTTCCTTCTTCATTCCTGTCCAAAACATGTTTTTTCGCAAGACTATCACCATATTTTGATAACTTGGATAACCTAAATCAAGTATTTTATGGAATTCATATAAAATCAAATATTTCAAAGTGGATACATTTGGAACATATAGCCTCTGCTTAAAACTTATTAATCATTTCAGATTCATGGTGTATCCAGAATTTTTGTTTTTCTGTAATTTTTCCTGCAATTTCAAATATTGAAGATCTTGTGACAACACTTCCTGAATTTGATTCTCCACGTCAAATTTACACTGCTACTTGTATATGAAGAAAATTTATGAGAATGTCTACTTAAGGCATCGAAAAATCGATTTTTCTTTCCTTTTATGTGTTTGATTTCTATATCAAATTCTCTAAGAAAAGCTAACCATCTTTCTTTCATTACAGTTAAATCTGGTTGACTAAATAAATATTTTAGGTTGATATGATCAGTCATTAACACAAATTTCTTACCCAACAGGTATTTTTGCCACATTTTTAATGCATGTATGACAACAACCAATTCCATGTCATACACTACATAATTTTTCTCATGTTTCACCAATTTTCAGGACTCATAGGCTATTACTGCATTATATTGCAACAATAATCCTCACAGACCTCTATACATGCATCAGTACACACAACAAACTCTTTAGTTAGATCAACAATTTTTAAGATAGGTGCAGTATTTAATTTTTGTTTCAGTTGTTCAAAACTCTCTTGGCAGTTGTGTGTCCATTCAAAATTCACACTTTTTTTCTGCAAAGAGGTGATGGGATAAGCCAATGTATAAAATTCTTCTACAAATCTACAGTAATATCCGACAATACCCATAAATGATCGTATTACGGGTACATTGGTGGGTACAGGCAAACTTAATAGTGTTTGTACCTTCTCCATATCTACCACCAATCCTTCCTTGGAAATAACATGCCCGAGATATTGAACCTTGGGTTTGTAAAACTCACACTTGCTGAGTTTTGCATACAATTGGTGTTCTCTAAGTGTTTGAAGCACTGTTTGAAGATGTTCCTAGTGTTCCTCTTTGTTCTTAGAGTACACCAGAATATAATCTATAAAAACTAGCATGAACTCATCCAAGTGTTTTTGCAACACACTGTTCATGAGGCACATGAAAGTAGCAGGGGCATTTGTGAGTCCAAAGGGTAAAACTACGTGCAACATACCTCGGTAACCTCACAGGAAAATGCATGGAGTTAGGAATTTTTTTTGAACATTTACCGATGTGTAACTTTATAAATCACTTTCTATATTTCCTCATTAACCATTATAATAACCATCATCATCACCTAGAGAAATATTTACTAAAAACATAGTGAGTTATGCAACCATTAACTATCCTTGTTGTACCACATTAACTTAAATTTCCTGCTATAAATATGCATCGATTCCATGATAGTTTTAACATAATTAGTAAATGACATAATTGATAATATAAACATCACATCATGAAATAAATTAACATCATGAAAATGACACAATGAACAATCACATCATTAAACACTGATATACCCTGGAAACCACATAGGGTGAAAACCAACAAACATTTGATTTTATAATTAAACGTTCGTGAGAGTTTTCAACCCACACTCAATGGTTATAAGGGAGTCCATACCTTTACCATCGCAAAAAAATTACATAGAAAAATAATCTTAAATGAAACAAAACTAGATATAAGCTATTACAATCAAAATGAATCATTTACCCACGAATCCTCAATATTTGCCTTTTTGGTCAAATTGTTTCCATCAGTGGATCATCCTGCAGTTAAAACTCATAACCCTGCATGGAATAATAAATATTTGTCTTCCACAATTTCTAACATGAACAATTCTTTTCTCAAGCCACCGTCCTTTCCTACCATTGCTGGCATCAACACACTTGATGTCATGATTAGATACAATATTAATAAACCAATAATCAATGTGTATTTGTGACACTTCCACAACTCTTTGTATCCATGTATAAAACTTTAACAAATTGACATGAAATGTCTTATTTAACATCTTTTCACATGCATTAGTAACAAATAATTTAGTATCAAGCCTCATCTTTCCAAAAAATGCTAACAAAATATTGCATGCACTTTCATATTATTTTCAAAGGAAAGCTAACATACTATATAAGAATATTCTGTATGCAAATGCATACCAGTCTTTCAAGATAATTATCCCAACAAGAAATTTCCTTTGTGCCTACTATTATGTTTTATTTTCCAAATGGAGTAATGAAATAGATTCTATACTTATGCATGTAAATGCATGTTCTTTTCAAAAAACATCTTTTCCACACAAGAGCTATTCACAATTGCTATTATGTATAAAAATCCGAGCTCTATTTCAAACAAAGTTAACATACTAGTTATAATTTTGTGCATGCAATAAAATAGCTTGTTCTTCTTGCATGTAAATTATATATTTCTTCCAAATGAAACTAAATAAATATTTCATGGAAAAATAAACACATTTATTTTCCAATGGATCAAACACATACCATTTATTCTTTCATACATGAAAAGGGACATTTCTCTCTCATCCAAAAGATCTAACCTAATAACAATGCATAATATTATCCCAAAATAAAGTTAATACCATAGCTAATCCCTTTAGGTTTGCAAAATACATATTATTTTTCCAAAAATAAGGCTAACATAATCAATATTATGTTATTGCATCTACCTTTTCTCTAGAAATCTAATACCCAAAACTATATCTTTTCCATGCATGCAACCGTATATGTTTCTTTAAATAATATTACATAATAAATCATGTTATTATTAGATTTTCTCTCCAAGAATCTAATCCAACAATGCATACAAGGATATATTTTTCTCTTCTATTCTTTTTAAAGAGTTCTAACACAATAAATGCTTCATTGCATACAAATGTATATATTTATTTTCCAAGGAATTTAACACCCTAATTATTATTTTTTCAAAATATAGCTAACTCACTAGCTATTATGCATGAAATACAAAATGTTTTCTTATAATTTCACACAATAGAAATATTTGTAATATTTCCTCAAGAAATAACATGAATAGAAAATCCTTCTCAAATAATAGAACCAATTTCCTTTTATCCAAAGGTTTTATGTGAACTGCTTCTCACAAAAGTTATTTATATATTTCTTCATAAATCAAGCTCCTCATGCATATAAAATCACATAATAAATTCTAGTAGATCAAATATACCAGATAATTATTCATGCACACCTAAGCACATACTCTCTTCAAGAGTCCAATATTTCTCTTTTAAACTTTTAATGCATATGCATCATTAGAACATGCTTGGTAATATCTTAAATGAAATAACTTAATTCCATCTAAAGAATTATCAACATAACTCTATATGTACATAAACAATTATTTTTATCAGGTTGAAAATCAAATAGAAGCACTGTGTTTTACTCTATTTTTCCTGTTATAGCCATCCACTTTGGACACGACTTACAAAAATATGGAAACTAAATTTTGGAAAAAAAAAGTGGTTTTTGTTTGGAATATGATTGTTAAAAATAACCTCTCTCATTTTTTTCACAGGTGTCATGGTTTTGAATATTTGAATGAATATTTGTAGCCGATTTTTATAGATTTAAATATTAAATAATTTCTTTCTTTTGTCATCAAATTTGGACACGGTTTCCAAAAAAATGGAAGAGTTTGGAAAAACCCAAAGAGGTTTTGTTTGTAGCAGGTTCATTAAAAATAAACTCTCTCATTTTTATACAGGTTTTACGATTTGGAAGATTCAAATGAATCTTTGTAGCTCATGTTCCAGATTTAAATATTAAATAATTCCCTGTTTTTGTCATCAATTTTGGACACAGTTTTCGAGACATGGGAAATGAATTTTTAAAATTTGAAAGACAATTTTGGTCATAAAATCCTCTTTTACACAACACTCTTTCACTTTTTACGTATCTATCGCAGTTTGGGAGATAAAAAGGCATATTTGGACCCTATTTTCCAATAAATAATGCAATTCAAAAAATTATTTAGCCATGAAAAGATTTTATGAATTCAAAACACATGAAATGTTCTAAGGATTCAATGAATAAAATAATTATTCCTATATCCACGAAATTGTATAGATGTTTTCTTGATAAATAGTCTTGATTCTTTATCACATGAACTTTTCCCTTACAAATACATTCAATTATTATATCATCATGCTCCATATGAAAACAAAATGATTTTCAAAGAACATAGTTACTTGTCTTTTGATGCATGCTTGGAATCCCTTCTTCCTCTTACTTGGCTACATTCTCCATGCATTCTATCATTCCTTCCTCTATTTTTCTCATAAGCTCATAATAAATAGAATTATGAAAATAAATCACCCATAAATCTGATTTTTCCTAAATCACAAAAGCACTCCATAAATCTCTCATGCTTTTCTTTTCAAGGTAGATTTGTTTTTTCCTTATGAGAAAAATATCACTTATCCATAGTTTTTCCAAAACTATTACTCATTATTTCTAAAACTCATAAAATATACCAATTTGGAAATATAATTGATTTCTATAGAAGAATATAAATTCTTATAAATATAATAATTGATAAATAATTCTTTCAATATTCTTATAATTAAGAAATACAAGAATATTATTCATGTAATATGAATATAATAATTAATAATATTTAATTATTTAATAACCCTCATTATATGAGATTTTTTTACGGTGGCTTGCATTGGGGATATTACATACTCCCCCCCTTAAATATAATGTCATCCTCGATGTTCTTATCTTGTTGTAACATTAACCTGTACTTTTCATTACCAATTATTTAGGCATTGTAGAATAATACTTCAATCATAATACTTCCACAAAAACTCAAGGAGTACTAGCCCTTTAATAATCAAAATGATAAGAAAAACCCTCTCAAGTGCATGTTGTATCTTATTTAGGAGTTACACTAGTCTTTCTTTCCCACTAGTATTGTTTGAAAATTACTGTCTTTCTCTCCCACAATAATTTTAATCAAAATAAAACTCAAGGAATTTATCTCCATTCATTTCCTTGCAAATTATTGTCTCTCTCCCATAGTAATTTCAATCAAATTCAAACTCATGGAATTATCTCCAACCATTTTCCTTGCAAATTATTGTCTTTCTCTCCCATAGTAATTTCAATCAAATTCAAATTCATGGCATTTATCTCCAACCATTTTCATCTAGTATGTCAGGAATTTAGAGTTCAATAACTCATTTTTTTTATCTAAATTGAATTATTTCAGTCACCTATATATTTCAATTTATTTCCTCTATACATGCATATAGATAAGTCATTTCTGGCATGTTCATTTTCTCATAAAAACCTACAAACACAGCCTACTTCTTTGAAATTGTTGCTTAGATAAATTAATATATCATGAATGCAAAACCATAACACATGCAACAACTTTGAGACATGCAACTTACAGTCTATTGTAACATCCAACATCTTTAGATAATTTTGAACATAAACATAGTTTCATCTAACCATAGTGAATTTCTGGGAACTATTGAGGAATCGAGCATATTCCACCCAATCGTGAACTATCTCCAATAGTTCGCCATTGAGCTAAGATCTACTTTCCACTAGAATCAAGAAGCTCATTGATTCCTTGGTGCTTTCTTCCGAGCATATTTTTAGTAGAATCCTGCTTTATGGTCTCCCAACCTTTTGCCTAGGCCTTTTTGTTTTGTATTTTTTGAAAATATACTTTTCTTTTTCTTTAAAGCACACATTTCTCTCCCGATGTGATTTATTTTACCCCGCTTAGTATTTATCTCCAACTAGTGATTAACATAATCTTTCTCTCCCATTATGTTAATATTTTCCTCTTTATTATTTTCTCCTACGGATTTTTAGGAGACTTTTAGGGAAGGTCCATCTTGAACTTAACCACCAATATCTTTTCATAAGATGGAAAGAAGTCTTCTAAAACACTATAGTTATTTCCTGAATACCCCAACCAATGTGTTCATTAACTCAATAACAAAATATTACATCATCACATCAACCCCATCATGGTTTCCATAGCCATTGAATCCAATAAAAAATCAATGTCTAAAAATCCATTGTAATTTACATAATTTTCCATTTTCATATTATCATTAAGGAAAAGGAAAATTGATGTACACCATGCACCTATACTTGACCCTCAACATGGGTCCCACAATTTGTCAAAGTACATTGACAACAATTCATCACATGTAATATATGCGGTATGCATTCTAAATTTCCACATAATAATAATCATGCAACTTAGAAAAAAATACATTAAAATATGTTGTATACCCTAGTATTATACTTTATTTAAGGTCTCACCTTACCAAACATCAATATTATAGCAAATAATAGTCCCATTGAACACTAGGACACAAAATGTGATTTTTTTTCTCTCTTTACCATTAGCTTGTAGCCATGTAAGTGACAACCATTGGGAAATTTTGGGAAACCAATTTTCAATGATGTAATCTACAACCACTGTATATTTTTATCAAATAGTTTGCAAGCATGAAATATATAACCGATGAGGAATTCTAACAAATAGTTTGCAAGCATGCAATCTACATCTATTAAAGAATTTTAACAACAGATTGCAAGCATGCAATCTACAGTCAATGAGACATTCTAACAAATATTTAGCAAGCATGCAATCTACCGCCATTGAGTAATTTTAACAACTAGTTAGCGTACATGAAATAAATTTCCATAAATATGTTTAAACTATCAGAAAGATAGTGAAACTAGAATCTACAGAATATCATGAATCATATTAATATCATCAATGGTAAAATTTCTGCAAAACAACACAACCAACAATCCATAAAGGAGCATCTAATAAGAAAAGTCAACTAAATTATAGATCCAAGTCTAAATATAATTTTTGATTGGAATCAACATGAGGGTCACATTACCTTAAGGTATGAATACCCCTTGATGTTAAGATGAATCACATCAAAAGCTCCCATGGATGCAATTATTTAAAACAATAAAACTTTGGATCTCATTTGCCACTTTTTTCAAACACATGGAATGCAAAATTTCATCTACAACACTGCATGAAGAAATAAAACCCACAATAATTATACTATGAGTTGTTCATTGACTTAAAGTTCACTATATGAGTTCCACTTCACTCATTTCTTATTTTTTACACCTAAATAGGTTCTTTAATATATATATATATATATATATATATATATATATATATATATATATATCTAAAACATTCCATTGTCCTCTTCAGGGTTAAACACAACTTCCAAATTATGTTTGTATCATAAAAACCATTCATGCATTCATTCTTTATAAGTAGTGCATTATGACTTTAGTCATGTTTTTCCTTTCTTTTTTTTCCTTATACACCATAATCATTGTTGTAATAGTATGCATGCAAAGGTTGATAATTAATTCACACTATAATCAGTGACTGCTCACGATTGTTAATAGGGGCAATAGAGGGTTTATTCTCTTTTATCTACATCCATATTCAAATTTCATGAGCATAACGTTTAAAGAAACATTATCACTTTATACTCTTTAATGTGGTCATTAATCATGCATCATGCATATCATGTAAATTGTAGAATTCTACAAAGTTAAGTTACATTCATACCTTATATGATTCCCGCTAACGTCATACCTCTACTTCTTTTTTACTTAATGATTCCAAAAAGGCACTAGTGTTGCAACCTTTTTCTTTGATACCATTTTTAACTTACTCTGGTAACCTCGTAGGAAAATGGATGGAGTTAGGAATTTTTTTCAACATTTACCAATGTCTAACTTTATAAATTAATTTATATATTCCCTCATTGACTATTATAATAACCATCATCATCACCTAGAGAAATATTTAGTAAAATCTTAGTGAGTTACACAACCATTAGCTGTCCTTGTTGTAGCACATTAACTTTAATTTTCTGCTATAAATATGCATCGATTCCATGATAATTTTAACTTAATTAGTAAATCACATAATTTATAATATAAAAATCACATCATGAAAGAAATGAACATCATGAAAATGACACAATGAGCAATTACATCATTAGACACTGATATACCCTGTAAACCACATAGGGTGAAAACCAACAAATATTTAATTTTATTATTAAATGTCATGAGGGTTTTCACCCCTCACTCAATGGTTATAAGGGAGTCCATCCCTTTACCCTTGTCATAAAAATTACAATCATCATGATATCATTTACCCACGAATCCTCAATATTTGTCTTTGTGGTCGAATTTTTTCCATTAGTTGCTCATATTGCAATTTGAGCTCATAAACCTACATGGACTAACAAATATTTATCTTCCACAATGTTCAACATGCACAATTATTTTTTCAAGCCACCCTCCTTTCCTTCCATTGCTATCGTCAACACACTTGATGTCATGATTATATAAAATATTAATAAACCTATAATCAATCTGTATTTGTGATACTTCCAAAACTCTTTGTATGCATGTATAAAACATAAACAAAATGACATGAAATGTCTTCTTTAACATCATTTCACATGCATTAGGAATAAATAAATCACTATCAAGCCTCATCTTTCCAAAAAACACTAAAAAAATCTTGCATGCACTTTCATATTATTTCCAAAGCAAAGTCAACGTACTATATAATAATACTGTGCATGCAAATTCATAATAAGCTTTCAAGATAACTATCCCAACAAGAAATTTCCTTTGTGCCTACTATTATGTTTTCTTTTCCAAAGGGATTAACACAATATATGCTATACTTATGCATGTGAATGCATGTTCTTTTCCACAAAAGAGCTATTCACAATGGCTATTATGTATAAAAATGCCAGCTCTATTTCAAACAATGTTAAAATACTAGTTCTAATTTTGTGCATGCAATAACATAGCTTGTTCTTATTGCATGTAAAATATATATATCTGTTAGGTAAACTTGACTCCGGATAGAGTCAATGTTGACTAGGGTAAATAGTAGTGGTTTTGGGGCACATGGTATTGTGCACCCATGTTTTTCAGCCCATGGTATTGCATGTAATGGAGCCTATAAAAGGCTGGGAAGACTTCATTGGAAGGGAGACCTGGAGGTGAGTGGTGAAGGCTCACTTGCCGGATTGGTCAGGGTTTTGGCCAATGCTTAATGAAATTTCATTGGTTGGGTTTTGCCCCGGATTTGGGGTTTTCACATATAAACATCTGTGTTTATGTTAATGATTTGTTGCTCGGTTTCTTTATGTTTATTCCTCTCGGTAAATTATTTATTATTTCTGCGGTAAATTCCTAAATTCCTAACAATATATTTCCAAATTAAAGTAAATAAATATTTCGTAGAAAAATAAACATATTTCTTTTCCAAGGGATCAAATGCGTACCATTTATTCTTTCATGCGTGCAAAGGGACATTTATCTCCCATCCAAAAGATCTAACCCAATAACTATGCATAATATTCTCCCAAAATAAATATAATACCATATATAATCCCTTTAGGTTTTCAAAATACATATTATTTTTTACAAAAGAAGACTAACATAATTAATATTATTGATTTCATCTTACTTTTCTCTAGAAATATAATACCAAAAACTATACTTTTCCATGCCTGCAAGTGTATATGTTTCTCTAAATAGTCTTACATAATAAAGCATGTTATTATCAGTTTTCCTCTCCAAGAATCTAATCTAATAATGCATACAAGGATATATTTTTCTCTTCTATTCTTTTTGAAGAGTTCTAACACAATAAATGCTTCCTTGCGTACAAATATATATATATATATATATTTATTTTTCAGGGAATTTAACACCTTAATTATTATTTTTTGAAAATATAGCTAACTCACTAGCTATAAAATATTTTCTTATCATTTCACACATCAGAGAGATTTGTAATATTTCCTCAAGAAATAACATGAATAACAAATTCTTCTCAAATAACAGAACCAATTTCCTTTTATGCAAAGGTTTTATGAGAAATACTTCTCACAAAAGTTATTTATATCTTTTTTCATGACTCAATCTACTCATGCATGTAAAATCACATAATCAATTGTAGTAGATCAAATATACTAGATAATTATTCATGTACACCTAAGCACATACTCTCTTCAAGAGTCCAATATTTCTCTTTAAAAATTTTAATCCATATGCATCATGAAAACATAATTGGTAGTCTCTTAAATGAAATAACTTAATTCCATTTAAATAATTATCAAAATAATTATTATGTCTATATGTACATAAATAATTATTTTTATCCGGTTGAAAAATCAAATAGAAACACTCTGTTTTTCCTCTTATAGCCATCCACTTTTGACCCGGCTTACAAACATATGGAAACTAAAAACCATAAGATTTTTTTGTTTCGAACATGCTTATGAAAAACAACCTCTCTCAATTTTTTCACAGGTGTCATGGTTTTGAAGATTCAAATGAATCTTTGCAGCCCATTTTTCTAGATTTAAATATCAAATAATTTCTTCTTTTTGTAATCAAATTTGGACATGATTTCCAAACAAATGGAAGTGAGTTTTTCGAAACAAAAAGAGGTTTTTATTTGTAATGGTTTCATTAAAAATAAACTCTCTCAGTTTTTATATAGGTGTTATTGTTTGGAAGATTCTAACAAATATTTGCAGCTCATGTTTGGAGATTTAAATATTAAATAATTCCTTGTTTTTATCATCAATTTTGGACACGATTTTTGAGACATGGGAAATGAATTATTACAATCTGAAAGACCCTTTTGGTCATAACATCCTCTTTTACAAAACCCTCTTTTAGGTTGTACATATATATCCTAGTTTGGGAGATAAAAAGGCATATTTGGACTCTATTTTACAATAACTCATGCAATTCACAAAATTATTTAGCCATGAAAAGATTTTATGAATTAAAAACACATAAAATGTTCTAATATTTCAATGAATAAAATACTTATTCCTCTATCCACGAAATTATATAGAGGTTTTCTCAAGAAATAATCTTGATTCTTTGTCATATGAACTTTTCCTTACAAATAAATTCAATTATTATATCATCATGTCCCATATGCAAAAAAAATAATTTTCAATGAATATATTTACTTACCTTTTGATGCATGCTTGGAATCCCTTCTTCCTCTTCTTTCGCTCCATTCTGCATGCATTATCTCATTCCTTCCTCTATTTTTCTCATAGCCTTACAATAAATAGAATTAAGAAAATGGAATAGTTTTTCTAAATCTTAAAAGCATTCCATAAAGCACCCATAAATTTGATTTTTCCTAAATCACAAAAGCACTCCATAAATCTCTCATGCTTTTCTTTTCAAGGTAGATTTGTTTTTGTTTTATGAGAAAAATATCACTTATCCATAGTTTTTCCAAAACTATTACTCATTATTTCTAAAACTCATAAAAGATACAAACTTGAAAATATAATTTAGTTATATAGAAGAATATAAATTCTTCAAAATTAAATAATTAAGAAATAATTCTTCCAGTATTATTATAATTAAGAACTACAAGAATATTCTTCATGTAATATCAATGTAGGAATTAATAATATTTAATTATTCAACAACCCTTTTTTATGAGAGTTTTTACAGTGGCTTACGCCATGGATATTACACTACGAACTCGTAATGTCCATACCAGGTTCAGAAAATAGCTATATGAATATCTTCATATTTTATGCGGAGCTGATGATAACCAATTCTCATGTCAATCTTTGAGAATATGGTTGGTCCCCTTAATTGATCAAATAGATCATCTATCCATGGGAGGGGGTATCGGTTCTTGATGGTGAAATTGTTTAGATGTCTATAATCTATGCACATATAGAGGGTTCCATATTTCTCCTCGACAAACAAAACCAACGATCACCATGGAGACACATTTGGATTGATGTACCCCTTTTTTAGTAATTCCCGCAACTAAAGTTTCAGTTGTAATAGTTCAGGGGTGCTCATTTTGTAAGGGGTTAGGGAAACTTGGGTGGCCCCCAATACCAGCTCAATAGAAAAATCAATATCTCCGAGGGGGAATTTGAGGGATTTCTTCAAGAAATACATACTGGAAGTCTTTAATCATAGGTAAAATTTCTACACGTTTATTTTTTTCTTGTTGTCCCAAATATTGAATTTGGACATCATACACTAGAAATCCTTTCTTTGTTGTCTATTTTAGTTGTAATGCATAAATTTATCTAACATAAACAGGTTTCAGTTTCCCCTTTACCACCACTGTCTTTCCTAGAGCATAAGTACAAATTACTATTTTTTATACACAATTTACTACTACTTTCTATTGTTCCATCTAATCCATACCAACTAGGAGGTCATATGATCTTAATGGAAGGATATTCAATTTGAAATATGAAATGTACCCATTTAAATGGACAGGATATTTGGATAATTTATGGGCTCCATTAGGTTCTTATAGCCAACTTCACCACCCAAGAGTGTTGAAATTTTTCTGTTTTCAGTTTACATTTTTCCACTATGTGTGGACTAATATAACTTAAGTTAGCTCCTGGATCAAGTAAAATAGGCACAGGTTAGTAAAAAATGATACCTTCAATTTCAATCATAGTTTATTGATGCTCGACTTGTATGTCTTTCAATGTTGCACTTATCCAGATAATGTTTCAGGCAACATAATTCACTGTGGTTGCTTCCCGCACTTCTTGAATATTCTGAATTACACCATTATTGTGTGGACAGTCCCGCAACATGTGCAGCTCACTGCACCCACAACAGTTAAATGGTTCTTTGGTCCTTACCATGATTTCTCACTTGATATTCCCTTCCATGGGCTTGGAACTTGTGTGTGTATGGGCTGTCTAATTTTCACCACCTTTATTGAACCTTTTTTGCTGGTGGTTTCTCCCAAAATTATTCAAATAAGATGGTTTAGATTTTTTTGAACTTGCTTGAGTCTTCCATTTTTCCTTATTCTGCCAATTTTTTAGCTAGTCATTCCTGCCTTTAAATTTCTGGTAGCATAGTCGTGTCTTCCACACAACTTCATCCATAGTTGTTGGATTTTTGAAATCAATCCTTTCATTGTAAATAGTGGGTAAACAATTCAAAATCGTTGTACCTTACCTTTTTCTTCCCTTATGTATGTCACATAATGAAGTAAATTGGTGAATTTCATCACAAATTCATCAATTGTGAGATATCCCAGCCTTAGCGCATGAAATTCCTTTCCCCTGTCATCATAATACCTCTCACCGAGGTATCGAGATTTGAATTTCTCTTGAAATTCTTCCCATGAAACTATATTTTCATCCAACAAGTTTATGATTTTGGTCTCTTCCCACCAAAGTGTGGCTTTTCCTTGCAATTGGTAAAATTCCAGTCTTGCTTTCAAATTACTTCTGTATTCGTGTACTTGAAAGTATTTGACCATATGCAAGAGCCAAGCTTTCACATCCTCTTCCTTCTCCCCATCAAAGGTTGAAGGCTTGATCTTGCAGAATTTCGCCAAAAACTCCTTTCTCTTTTTCTATTTATAATCTGTTTTATCAAACTCCTCCCCACTCTCAGACCTCTCTGAGTTTGGTTTTGTTTATTTCTTTTTTCTTTATGGTTCTCCATCTTGATGACTTGATATTGATGTTAATTCTATTATCAACCTCTCTTGCTCATTGATGGCTTGCAGTAAACATTCATTGCTAGTTCTTAGCTGAACCATTTCCTGCTAAAAATTCTTAATAATTTCCAACATCTAAGCATTTGGATCTAGCGGGGTATTCTCATCCCCCAGTTCCACATACCACTCTTCTCTATCATACATGAAAGAAACTACAATTCTTTCTACACTTTAATATGATGCACATAAAAAAGTTAGCACTCATAAGACATAATATGAAATTGATTCATAATTTTCTAATCATAAATTAAACATTCTGACTGCATAGTTTTTAGGTGCTGGGACCCATAAGCCCAATGTTTTAACTTGGGCTCTGATACCACTTGTAACAACTCCATTTTTTTTTGTATTGTTTTAGTGCTTAACCCTTCTCGTTTCTTTAACACTTGGTACTCATGAAGTCTCTGCTATTGGTTTAAGGATCAAATTATTTCCTCCGTGAATTTATCCACCCCTAATCTTTATTATAAAATTATTGTTTTGTCACAAATGTAATCTTCTACCGTTAGGTGACATTTTCCATATTTAATATAACCTTTTTATCCAATGTCTAGTTCCACATTAACAACTCCATCCATGAAATGGTTTATTTGTTTTTAATTTACTTACATATCCCCTTATGCATCCTATCCTTGATATGCATAGTTTTATTGGTAATTATGACGAGTTATATGCTTTGTCACCTTACTTATTTCTCTGATCATATTATACCTATTGTTCTGTCACAATATCAAAGTCGAATTCATTATATTAATTGTTCTACCACCATAGTCCTTAAAAATTTATTCGCTTACCCCACCTAATGACCCAGGCAAGGAGTAGGCTTCCAAGTGGACACCATCTCGTGGTCTCACATGATCTTTATGCACCTTTGAAGGTTCCAGGTGTATGTTGTAGATCAACCCAACAGATATTGATGGTCCAAATTTGACGGTGAAACCCTAATAGATTAACCCTAATTTTATTTTCATCATTTCATCATTTTGCTGGAGAAGTTGGAGGTTGTCTAGTTAGCTAGTCTTTTGACCTCCATGGTCATCCTTCACTTGTTTTTCCAAAGGGTTTAGCCCTTCCATTCTCTGTCGTTATCATAGAAATCATATCCCTCAGTGTTTTACCCCATAAGATGATGTTTTCATAGGACTGTGCGTAATTTCTTCTCCACTGGTTATGTAAGGAGTTGGATTCACTTGACGCAGAAAGGGCTTTGCCTCTAAACTCGCAGTGGTAATAATTTTAAGGATTTTTAAGTTGATTTTAAGATTTCTTCCCATTATTTGATTGATTTCTCACCATCTACATGTTTCATTTTTTAGAGGGGTTGCGTACTGAGGAGATATTATGCAGAGGAATACATTATTCCTCTCGCCCCTTCAGGTAACATATTTTTATTGAAATTTCTTTCATTTCCCACATTCTATGTTTGCTTAGCTATTGGTATGTTGAAAATATTTGTGGCATTTTTTTTCATCTTGCATAGGCATCCTTTGCCATATATTCAAGAATCTAGGCCATGCTCTCCTCTTTTTCCTCACGGCAATAGAGCTCCCTCACCATGCTCACCGCAAATATCCCTACGTCAAAGAGGTAAGCCCTCTTTATAAGTTCAGAGGTTTAATCTGGAATGGTAGTTTAGAACCATGTTTTTGGTGGTATTTCACTTTCGTTTCTTTTCCTCCAAATCTTCTATTTTTTTGGCGTATGAATCATTATAATTTTGAAACCCCCTTCTGTTTAGTTCGTAAAGGGTTTGATGGCTTCTCTACTCTATACCCATCACCCATACAACCACGTCTGTGTTAAATTTGAAGTATATATATATTACTATTCTACTTCTGCCTGAACGCATTAGAATTATTTAGCTATATGCTTGATGCTAGATCATTGTGACCCCTACGTGGGCTTAGTAACATTGATTTTACATCCACCTTTGACCCTATGCAAATATGGTGGATCTCGGTCATTGTACCTTATTTGTGTGACTCCATAATTCAAGATGATCACAATATGTATTCCAATTTTGGTTGTTTTCCAACAGGTCTCTTCATTATTTGGGGGTTACTTATAAGTTTAATTTCTGGGATGTCTTCATTATATGTATTTACAGCCATGATCAATTTGGCTTGTGTCCTTCTTGGGGTTTATTATGTTGTAGTCTCATATGTGATTTTTCATTGTCATGAATTTTCTAGCGTTATAACAATGCTGTGCATATTGGTTATAATATGCCATACCATTACTAGGATCCCCAAATCTGTTATGTTTTCTTGAGTTATTTAGTTACAACATTTAATTTATAGTGTTTCTTCCTTCTTATGTTCATTTAGGACTAACAAGGTTTAATTTATCTCTGTCAAAATGGGTTTATTTGGTTTTTAGCCATTTGTACATTCGTGAGTTACATAACATTACTCCTGATACGCTTTGTTTTCTTTGTAACGTAATTTCCATAATTACATATTGTACATTCTGTAAAGCTATTTATATTAGGATGGCTATATTCCCATCCTTCGTTTTTCTTCATTTAATTAATTATATATATATATATATATATATATATATTATTTCCATATTTATAATAGTACTCTTCTCATTGTTTGTTATAACATTACATTATAGTAAATGTACTACGTTTACTCTGCTAGATACATATCAAAATTCTTGCTTACTCAGGTTGTGAAAGTAATTTCCAGAATTGTGTTATTTACCTCTTCATAGCATAGTTCTAGATTTCTTTAATCTTAATTTAGTAAGGATATTTTATTTGGATAAAAATATGCATATCCTCTGTTATTTTTAATTGTATTATATATGATTTCTCAGCTTATTCTTACGCTTTGTCAAATTGATTTTTGAGTATCTTACCTGAGTATTTATGAATTACATAATTAATCCAGTTTATTGGCTCTTTACATGAATTTAGTCACAGTCTTAACATTTAATCGGTTGGAAATATTCTTAATATTTAGAAATGGTTTTCTTATATGAAACATTAGTTCATCTTACTCATATGATTCATAGTAATGCATTGGTATTTCTACATTTTATTCTTGTTATTGGGGTTGCATAGAAATAATGTGTTATTACATTGGAATTACTCAATTTTCCCACGTAGATTTCTTCCTGTATGAAGGTTTGGCCCAAAATTTTTATTTATTTATCAATCCCTTCTTATTTATGCTGATCATAAAATATTAATGTATTAATTATATGTTCAATATTTGTTTTCCATTTAGTTTTTATGATATAATTTGGGTAACCTCTACCCAGGTTGTTCCTCTTCCTCGGATTTGGACCATATTCCAGCATGCATACATGCTTCCCTATTGAGGTTAGTCCACGTAATTTAATTCCATTTATTTCTTATTTATACTCTTTTATTTATGTATTAATTCATCCTTACTTATATAATTCCCTAACTATAGGTACAGGGGAAGAAAAATTTCATAAAGAGTATATTCATGCATCATAACACTCACTACATGTACTCATGTCTTGACAATCTAATTGCTTTTTATGAATTTGTCAATTTGTTTTCTAACTCTATAATTACCTCCTGCAGCTACATGTAGTATTGCCAACATTTCCTTCTCATAAATATCCTTTTGTAAATGCTTTCCTTTGATTGAATAACTGTAAAAAGTAATGGGTCTTCCTACTTGCATTAAAACATCACCAATTCCATTTCCTGAGGCATCACATTCAACAATAAAGGTTTTTGTGAAGTCTAGCGTAGCTAAGACTGGTGCTAGGCAAATTGCCTCTATAAGATCTTCAAAGGCCTCAGTTGCTTCAGGAGTCCATGAAAATGCATCTTTCTTCAATAATGTTGTTATATTACTTCTGTTCTCCCATAATTCTTAACAAACTTTCGATAATACCCTATTAACTTGAGAAATCTGGGCAACTTCTTTATGGTTGTGGGGACTTTCCATTCCCTAATGGCTTTAATTTTGTTGGGGTCTACCTTAACACCCTCGTGATGATCCGAATTTATGCAGGAACACTAACAGGGTAAACATAACCAGATGTACAAAGAATGCGGTGGAAAGAATGGTTCATTTAATTAATATCAAAGAACTAAATTTTCTTCTGACAGAATGGAAATAGAAACTAGGTAGGGTGTTAAATTAGCTATCTCGAGAAGATATGTGTGAGCTACAGGCCTCAAAGAATGGCGATTGTGAGAAGCAGGAGCTCTGTTATTTATAAACAATGGGAAAACCCTAATGTCTAAACCCTAACCTTTGGGAGATGAAACATAAAATTATGGGCCTGTTTGAGGCCAGGTGGTGTTTCCTTTTCGGGGACTAACTTTGGCATACGATCTCCATTTTGCGTGAACTTATGTCCAAGTTAAATATATCAGGAATACAAATTTTAGTGAAAGCATGGAATTGATGACCATGTTGCTCTAGGTTTTCCCAATCGTTTAGGGCCTCAAAACGGCTCCAGAAGTTCAGGACCCGAAAAACTGCTAAAAATAGTAAGTTGTGCCGAAACTGAAAAACTGAAAGAGGAAATGGTGGGGCCCCAAGTGGAATAGGCGGGTGGCCACCAATATCCACCTGGATCATTCCTCCCCCCTTAGGAAGCAATGGTCCCCATTGCATTGAGTTCCTCCATGAGATGAGGAAACTTCTGTTGAACTTGGTCCTTGGTGAACCACTTGCCTTGGTGCAGGAGTTGAACAGCTTTGAAAACCCGGTGCAGTTGGATCTTCTGTCGGAGAGTGTTCTTGATTTTCATGTCCATGATACAGTCTGTGGTGGCCTATTCCATGTAGTCTGGGTTTAACTCTTTTTGTGTGAGTTCTTCTGTAATGTCAGAGGTGTCCAATAGAGGTTGGAAGTAGGGACGAAGGTGGTCTACATTGAATACTGGGTGCAGACCAAGGAATGGTGGAATCTTGCAGGCAGAAGAACGCATTGTTCCCTACAGCCTTGGTGATGGTGTACAACTCGTATCGGAGCGGGCGAAGCTTGCGGTGGGGTCCAGTGAGGCGCTCCTTCTGCAAATGTAGCCACACTTTGTCGCCCACCTGGAAGTTGTGTGGCACCCGATGTTGATCATGGCGTTGCTTGTACTTAGCATTAGCTCTGTCCAATATGTCATGAACCTATTGGCGGATGTGTTGAATGCGCTCGATGAAGTTTTGCTTTATCAACCCGAGGCCCCGGACATGAGCCCGGGCTCATTTTCGAGTAGCGCCGTAGTCATTTGCGTCCGATAGGTTATAAATAGGTTTGGAATCGAGCCCACACGAAGAGGATATGACGGGATTAGTTGTAGAAGAGGCGATTATAGCGTGGTGTACATAAGGGAGGCTCTCGTCCCATGTGCGTGGATGCTTTGAATTGTACATGCGCAGAATGTGTACAATCATTCTGTTGACGACCTCTGTCTGGCCATCTGTTTGGGGATGGAAAGCTGTGGACTTGGTGAGCTTGGTATCCAACATCGACCAGAGGCTGGACCAAAATGTGCTAAGGAACCTACTATCCCGATCTGATATGATAGACTGTGGGATCCCAAAGTGCACCCACACTCGTTCAAAGAAGAGTTTAGCAGTGGCTTCTGCTGTGATATTCTTCTTGCAGGCCACCATAATGGCCATCTTTGAGAATCTGTCGACGACCACGAAAACACAGTCATTTCCCTGCTTAGTAGAAGGCAGGCCCGACATGTAATCCATGGAGATGGATTCCCAAGGTCGACTAGGGGTAGGTAGAGGAGTATATAGGCCTTGCTTCTTGATGGTCGTTTTGGCAATGGCACAAGCAGTGCAGGATCTGATGTGCTTCTCGACATCCTTTCGAAGGTTTGGCCAATAGAAATACTTCTGCAGGATTGCTACTGTTTTCTCAACCCTGAAATGCCCAGCGACTCGACTGTAGTGTGCTTCCCATATCATCTTGGCACGCTCGCTTGAAGGAACACAAAGGTGTCCCAGGTGACATAAAAGTGCATCTTGGAGGTGAAAATTTGGAACTTGTGTGCCCCCCAAGAGTGCCTTGTAAGTGTGGCCAAATTCTAGGTCACTCTCATAGAGAAGCGGCCAATCAGAAGTCTCGTGCCCACAAGAGTTGAGCACGGTGGTGAGCGCCACGATCGGTGGTCGGCTGAGGCAGTTTGCAACATTATTGGTGCTACCCTTCTTGTACTTGATGTTCAAATGAAACTGTTGCAGATATGTGGACCACTTCTGATGGCGATCATTCTGAAACTTCCCTTGTGTCTGTATGAACTGCAGGGGCCGGTGGTCTGTGTGGATGATTGTTTCCTTCCCTAAAATGTAATGCTTCCATTGTCGACAAGCTTGCACAATGGAATACATTTCTTTGTCATAAGTGGGATACTTGCGAACTGTGTCAGACAATGTCTCACTGTGAAATGCCACTGGATGTCCCTGTTGAGTAAGAACTGCCCCAATAGCATAGTCAAAGGCATTTGTCTCGATCTCAAATGGCTGTTGCAAGTCTGGTAAAGTGAGCACTGGGGCAGAACAGAGGCGGTTTTTCAGTTCTGTGAACGCCTTCTGTTGAGGTTCTGACCAAAAAAATTTTGCTCTCGCTCCTCCCTTGGTGACTTGACTCAAGGGCCAAGTGATATGAGAGAATCCCAACACGAACCTCCGATAGAAATTAGCAAGACCCAGAAAGCTGCGAAGCTCTGTTATAGTGGTTGGGGCTGGCCAATCCCGAATGACTTGGATGTAGTTTGGATATCTAGGTTTTAGCCCGTGCAGAAATTACATCTACGACGAATCTTATAGCAGAAAATAAACAATAGCGAGCATAAAACATAAAATAGATAAACACAGAGATTTTCCCCTGGATCCCAAATTGGGACGACCAGCTTGATTTTTCATTATATTCCTTTTAGTGTTACAACACATATATATACATGCCAAAGCATACATAAACCCCAATCCATTAACCCTGGATTAGAACATAACCGTATTTCCCTTGACCAGATCTACAAAATACCAGGGGCCGAAAACCATCGTACCCCAAAACCATGTGCAGCCCATGCAAAAAAAAAAAAAAACCGTAGTATCCTGAGAAAATAAGGGACCAAAAAATTTCCAGCGGCTTGGCCCGCCCCGGGACCCTAACGGGGGAAATTTGCCTCCCCTGCCAATTTGGAGCATTAGGTCAACACAACATCTGAGACTATCTTTGTGACCCACGTGATTAGTCATGGAAAGAATATAACACATACCCAATATGATCCACATGCACCCCCTTTCATCAATAATGTATCCCAGATATTGAACCTGGGTCATGCCAAAAGTGCACTTCTCCAAATTGGCACACAACTTGTGTTGCCGCAACATTTGGAGGACTTTTCGGATGTGGTGAAGATGCTCTTCCCAAGTCTGGATGAAGATCAGAATGTCATCCAAGTACACCACTACAGATGAGGTTGTGAATGGCTGCAAGATGTTGTCCATCATCCTCATGAAGTTTGTGGGAGAATTCGTTAACCCGAAAGGCATGACCAACCATTCGAAAAGGCCTTCCTTGGCTTTGAAGGTAGTCTTCCACACATCGGAGGGTTCAATTGGTACCTGGTGATACCCAGACTTCAAGTCGATCTTGTTGAAATATTTTTCACCTTTGAGTTGGTCCAGAAGGTCATCAATCCGTGGGATTGGGTACCTATTCCGGACAGTGATCTTGTTCAGCGCCCGATAGTCAATACAGAGTCTCCACGTCCCATCCTTCTTCTGTACCAACACGATCGGGCTCCCGCAGGGCAATGAACTTGGTCTGATGTGACCTTTCTGCAGCAGCTCTTGAATGCACTCTTGATTTCATCGACGACCCGAAACAGAGTGCCGATATATTGGTCCATTAGGTAGCAATGCACACAGGAATTGAGATGTTGGTATGAGCGACGGTTGCAAGAGGAACCCTTTGTGGGTAGGGTTACTATATATAATCTGTCTCCTCAACAACCTTGTCCATTTCTTTGTTGTTGTGAAGAGGATCCTATCACGGAGGTTGTAGCCCGGTCTTCTTCTTTCCACAGGGTATAATCATCGGAAAATGAATTTCTAGTTTGGAAATAGGCTTACTGACTTGTACTTGACCAAAGAGATAGTGGCCGGCGGTGGTACCTGCCTCAGGCATCTGGATAAGCTTATTTCCCAAAGTAACAATAACGTGAGGCCAAGACTCATACATAGTATGTGGCTACAAGTATGGTTGTCCTAATAATACATCAGAAACATCAATAGGAGCAACGTCACATAATACCTCATCCGCGAAGGGCTTGATGCTATAGGGAAGGCGGCACTGATGGCTGACGCGAAGATCCCGTCCTTGGTGAAGCCACCCGATGGTTTATGGATGTGGGTGAGCTGTGGTCAGGAAGCCCAACCGCTTCATGGCATCTGCTGAAATGAGGTTCTTTTGGCTCCCATTTTCGACAATGAACTGTATCGGGGAGCCCTTTACCCACATCTGGGAGTGGAAGAGACGTTCCTCCTCCTCTAGATCTTCTGGTTCCTCCTTCTGGATCTTCGTAGTGGCAACAGTGGCATTGGGCTCCGCATCAATAATATGTTTCCCTTTTTCATTCCCCTTGTCAGGTTCTAATTCAGAGTCGGAGCATGCATCTGACTCAGAAGCCCACATCTCGGCCACCAGCGACTGCTTGGCCCGACACTCACTTGTGTTGTGAGTGGAGCTCTTATGGAACTCACACCACTTTCCCGTGTCCTTCTTTGGCTTTGCGGTGTTGTTCTTTGCTTGTGGCTTCGACAGGTTGTCTTGAGTCACCATGCCTTGGCTCTGTCCTTTGTTCTATGGTTTGGGAGCACCTTTCCCTTGCTTTTGATTCGCAGATCCAAAGTCTCGCTTCTTCTGTTTGAATTTCTGCTCAATCTTGGCAGCATACCGGTATGCCGTACCAAGCGAGGAGATGTCGAGGAACTTCATTTCCTCCTGAATGTATCTGTGCAGACAACTGCGATACTTTAGCACCAAATGTTTCTCTGAATCTTTGATACCCAACTTTGTGCGCAGGGTATGGAACAGATTCGTCAGCTCATGCACATCTTGATCCCTTTGTTGTCGCAGCGTGGTCCATTGTATGTACTTGTCCTCATAGCTCCCCACGGGATAGTACTGTTCCTTGACGGCGTCTCGGAAAGAATTCCAAGTTGGTACGGCCGAGAACATAGAGGGTTATGTCTGGTCCTTGTTCTCACAGTAGGTTTCCCACCAGTCCTTAACATGGGGGGTAGCTTTGAGGAGTGCAAAAATAATCTTCTCCCGGTCTGAAAAGTCATGAACAGAGAAATATCCTTCTAATAGATTCAACCATCTATCTACGGCATCTGCGTCTATTTGACCCTCAAATATGGGAATGTCAAAATTTATAACCAAAGGGAGTGTGCCTCAGGTGAATTTGGTGGATAACCAGATGTGACTGGTGGGAAACTAATGTGAGATCATGGCGGATTCTACATCATGGGTTCCTTTTTGTTTTTTGAGGCCTCAGGCAACTCGACCTGACGAGATCTACTCTCATGCTTTCTTTCATCCCCATGGGTCCATGGGGTTGCGAGATGATCTTCTGAGGTTCTGAGATCGAGATGAACTCGCCATATTTATTTGAAACTACAAGAAAAACCAGAAAAGCTGAAATTTATCCCAATTCCACTGATCCAGCTATGGGAAAATAGAATAAACATAACTGAAAATACAAATATGGTGTCAGATGCTGCTTCATTTCATTCATCGAAAAATGAGATTTTCTTACCAAACCCTTTAATGGGAAATAAACCAGTAGAAGTTTTGTAGTAGCTATCTCTGAGAAGAGATGTGGCGGCTACAGGCCTCTGAACTGAGTTACAATGAGGCTCGAGGGCCTGTTTATCATTTAGAAACAATGGGAAATCCTAAACAGCCAAAACCCTAACCCTAGGAGATGAAGCGCCAAAACTATGGGCCCCGGTTGGGTAAATTGGTGTTTCAACTAGAGGCATAACATAGGGAGTTTCTTTGTTTATTGAACCATACGGTAGAAGATATATGAGGACTTCTAGAATTTGAGTGAAAACATTAATTGTTGAACCATGGTACCTCGGTTTACAAAAGTCGTTTAGGCCTGGCTTGACTCTGGAGTTGGGACAGAAAAGCTGCTAAAATAGTAAGTATGGCTTTGTAAATGAAAGCAGAAGAGACAATGGTGGGGGCCCCAAGTGGAATAATGAGGCTTCTTACCAATATCACGGATCATAACAGAATATAATATGACCCAAATATTCTACCTCTTTTACTCAAAAGAAACATTTGGATGTTTTTGCATATAATTGTTTCTCCTGCAATAGTTTGAGCACCCTGTCAACATGTTCAACATGATCCTTCCAAGATCTGTTGTAGATTAGTATATCATCAAAAAATACTAGCACAAATTTTCTAAGGAAGGGTTTGAAAATGGAATTCATCAACCCTTGAAATGTAGAAGGTGCATTGGTAAGGCCAAAAGGCATGACCAAAATTCATAATGACCCTCATGAGTTCGAAATGTTGTTTTTGGAATATCTTCAGTCTTCATTCTAATTTGATGATATCCTGAACGAAGATCCAACTTGGTAAAATGAATTTCTCCCATGTAATTCAACCAATAATTCATAAATCATAGAATGAAGTTGTCCTTTATGGTGGAAATCTGTAGGCTCCCTATAATCCAGAACACATGAGCCGCTGATTAGATCCTTCTTGTACTGAAAATGTACCAGGTAAGAAAGAGCAATGGGTTAGATTAGACAGGGCTCTAACATTTCACAATCATACGTTCAATTTCGCTCTTTTGGACATAAGGATATTTGTAACCCTAATGTTTGGAGGAACACTTCTTGGAATCAAATGAATAGCATGATCATGATCATGGACAGTTGATCTTTTGAGGTATCAAACACCATGAATAGCCTTAAAGATTTTTGGAATCTCCAAGAAATAGATAATGTTGATGTTGGAACTTCTAGTGAGCATAATTGTGCCATTACCTATTGTTCTTTCTTAACAAAGATTTGTCATGACATTAGAGCTTATTATCTTTCATGCCTTCCTTTCACGATACCCGTAAACCAATTTCCTTTCCTTCCAAAAACAATTTCAAAAAAGTTCTTGAAAATTAAAGGCTATAGTCTGGTGCCAGCAACCTGCTCCTAGTACAACATGCTTTCTCCCATTGGGATATGAAAGCATTGGAATGTTCAGCCATGTTCCCCATGGCTAGCTTGATATTATGGCATTTTCAGAACGACAGTTATAGTTCTCCATTACGTAACTACTTTGTTACGTGATGTGAGTATGAGCTGGCCAATTGCTTGGCTGCCCCAATTGACAAATTATGGTACTATAGAATCGATCAAAACTATTACCTTTTTCTTGTTGATATGACCTTCTATCTTGAGAGTTTGAGGTGGTAATTCTGTAATGCATTACAGTATGATCGGACTCATTTGTTCTTGACCACAGGGTTATGCTTTGGTATATCTTCTTTTGAAGTTTCTTGTTCATTTTCTTCTATATTATTCACAATCTATAAATAATACATTTCTTCTGTTTATATGACCTTTAGTATGACATTTTATGTCACAACTATAGCAAAGCCCTTTTTCTACTTTCTTCCAGGCAACATGGTGTTATCAGCTTGCAGCAGGTGTGGAAGTCTGGGAATGTGACAGCACCATGTACAGAATGTTGAGTGGTAGAGCTTCCTTGTTGCCATAATTTTACATTCAGTTATTTCTGGCTGAAATGCCCTTCACTCAAATGAATTAGGTTCCCAGACATGAACTTCATATTTGTTGGATGTTTTCCCTTTAAGTCCCCTATGGAGACATCAATCATGTGATTTTCCTCTGAGATATTAGTTATCATATGTTCAATTTTGGAGATATCAATTTATACCATAACCCTTTTGTTTGAGATTTATCAATTGACCAAAGAAGGTGTTTCTCTTTGTACCCTCATAATTTGCTATAATTTCCTCCTTATAAATTTACCAAGTTACAATTTTTATGAATAGCCATCATTCTGTATACAAATGTATTTTGTTCTAAATGTAAAGTTGCAATGCGTACCTTTTTGCATTTTTTGCACATTGTTGAGATCAAAATATTGCACCATCTTGTAGTATCCATATTCTGAGGATCCTTGCCATCCCAAACTCTCCTCCATATTTGAAAATATGGTGTGTTCTTAATTCAACATTGGAGTTTATGAAATCTCATGATTAACATTTATTTTGTTCTCATATGTGATTTCCTCTACTATCTTTTCGCCATTAGGAATCATTTCTTGTATCCCAGCACGACAAACCTTCTTTCAATGACCTTTACTGTCTTCCTTCAGCTTCCATTTTCTTCCATACCATCCTTTAAAACCAGCTCCATCATAGCTTCACTCTTTTCTTCAAACATCCATTTCATTTTGTTGCTCTTCAGAAGCTGAAATTTGATGCACTTAACTCTTGTAATTTTGATATGTCATGTTGCATTTATTCATCTTCGTGAGCCATAATGAAACCACGAGCTTAATGGGTGTTTAATTCCCTTTAGAACGTTTTAGAACCCGATATTTTGATATCTGTTCTACAAAATTTATGCGATTCGGAAAAAAATATACTTTTAACCTTTTCTTGCTTTTGAGGCTTGATATTGAAATTCAGATTTTCTCTATGATTCCAAGGTCTTCAATATCTTAAATTGACCTCTATTTTGTATAAATTTTCCTTTTGAATGCACGGTCGACTGATTTGGATTCTTCGAAAAAGAGATTGTGTAATCTCTGACTGACCTAGTATGGACTTGTTTAGTGAAGCGAGGAAGTTGTACAACATCCCCGTGTCCTTTATTTCTCCCTTTGACTTTGAAGTTGATATAAAAACTAAATTTTGCTAACTGTACACAATTCAATCGATGCTCTAAAAGAAAATTTGAAAATTTTCTAATCACCTCTTTGGAATGAAAATTCGGCAACCTAAAACATCCCTAGCTACATATCATATCTCCACAAATATTACCGAACCAGCTCTAAAATTTATCGAGGTTCACATAAGTCATATACACTCTATAAAATTTCAGCTTAAAACCCAAATGAAAAAATTTATATTTAAAATTACGATGACATGTTTTAAGAGTGACAGAGCCTAAAAAAAAAGCTAACTATGAGTCATATCTCTAAGAAATATTTAAGACAAGATGCAGGAAATTTTTACACATTTTGACTTGCACCAGGCTTTCAAATTTTATACGAAAAAAATTAAACTTAACCTTCATAGAAATAAATTTATAGTGAAAATTCCCATGATGACCTATTTAGATGACCCGAAGCCACAGAATCAAAGCTTTGATATGCCAAATGTTATGAAATCAGCTCAAGAAAATGAAAAAAGAGAAGTCAATGCCTTAGAAATAAGCCACTTGAGGGAAACATCCAATACGTACATAAATGAATAATTATTGGATGATAGAAAATGAAAAACCTACTTCTATATTAAAATTCATGGGATCCGCAATATAATCTGGCTGACCTAGCAATAATGTAAAGGGCACAATAATAACAATATAGAAATTCTGATTACAACAATAAAAATAAAGGGGTTACACTAACCACAATAAGGGAATATACTAGTAATATAGGGACCTAACATGTTTGCTCTCTAGTCTTTGAATTGAGTTAAAGGTTTCAGCTATCACCCTTCAAGCTCATGCTGATAGTTTTATTTTTATGTCACAGGTCGGTTACCTGCTATTTCATCTTGGTTCTATAGTCATTTGATTTAGTCTAGTACATTTAGGATTTATGAGCCAAGGCCATTCTTGGTCATTGGCCATAATTTATTTGATGTAATATCATTCACATAGCTATGTATGAATGTAATAAAACTTCGATAGATTGAGTTGTTCATCATTTCATTTAACAGTTAATTTCCCAATTTAGGCTTTTTATACACATCATGTATGGTCTATTATATAATTTCACGATGAAATATAATTTCAGTGTTTACCTATTGTTTTCTTGTTTATGTAAATTAGTTCAATTAGTACATTCTTAGCATATTTTGCATATATCAGTTCTTTCTTTCCACATGCGTTCACACAACAAAATATGAAATTATTTTACTTTTATATACATTGTACAACATACTATAAAATCCCTTTTCATCTTCATGCATTTATGAAGTCACATATGGAAGTTTTTAATTTTACATATATTCTTATGATTGCATATGTAATTCTATCCCTTAGTACTGATTATTATTTACTGACAGTAGTACTCTTATGGAAATCTCCCATGCATTTACACTTATTAATAATGATCAGTAAATTCTTCCTTGGAGTTATATAAATTTTGATATTTATCTACCATCGGTTCTCAAAATCTGTGTAGCTTTAAACGGGCTTCACTTGTAGTAATTACAGAGAGGACATTGTAAAATACACATGACAAAAACAAAACTGTACAATACACACAAGAACTTACTGAGTATTTTAATTACATTTACATACTAACAGCTCATAATAGAACTTGACCCATTATCTAATAGGACATGTATGGATACCTACATATAAAATCATGTCTTACATACATAATTTTTCCTATTATTTAATACTATTTCTAATATTTAAATAAATTCTATAACATTATAACTTTATTATAAAACCTTAGTAAGCACATACCAATGTGTAAAGATTGATTTTCCTCCCAACGTCGAGCTTCTCCTCGGATCTCCCCCGAGGAGAGACCAATATTCCCCAATGTAGGCAATCTCTTTGTCACACTAGTGATGGCTCGTTTAAGCCTTATTTCCCTCGGCCTCTTTCTATAACGACGTCTCATTATTATGGGATGCTATTTCCCATAGCCTAGACTTTTATTTTTTCCACAAAAGCTCTCTTTAAAACATGACTTTACTTATGAAATTTTATTACCTCTTCGCGATAACTGCCTTTCTTTTAAATTTTGATAGATATTTTCTACTCACTTCAATGAGTATTATTTAATTTTTCTCAGTTCCTGTGAGAGTTTAGGAAGTTTTAATTCTAGTTGATCCCCATGGATAAGAATTTCTTGGTCTCCATTACTTTGTCTTTACCACATTAATATTTAATTCAAAATTATTTATTAATTTAAAAATAAATTTGTTCATACATAATTATCCCATAGGTCCACCTAGACCTTGGGTTTATTTACACAACATAAAAGCTATAAATAAGGGGTATTACAAGATACTTATATTTTTAAGGATAAACGAGATACAACAATACATGATATTGTGTTATTCATTTCCCTCCACTATGATAAGTAACCTTTATCAATGAGGTAGATATGTTTATTTTATTTATTTATTTTGTTGATTTATATTTGTTTAATAGGGTCATTTGTGTTTCCTTTATTTTTTTTTATATTGCTATTTATTTGAGTTGCATACTTAAAACTTACATTATATGATTTATTGGCTATAAGTTTCTCTCACTTCACAACTTAACAACTCATTATTTTATCCTTTTTCTGCTGACATGTCAAACCACATATATTCTTTCTTAGAAAGAGGCAGGTTTAAGTAATGTTAAATGCAAAGAATACTTACATGGATAAATAGATCAAGTCTCTATCCTAAAATGAAAGGATTCCTAGATCCTTAGTAAAGGTCTTTTTGACCTTTCCTTTGTTTTCAGGACAGTTTGGGAACTAAGATTTCTCTAGCACCATTTCCAAGGAACAATGACTAAAGATTGTTGGTCTCATTGTAGTGCCTCTACTTCAATCTAACTATTGAATTCTTAATGATAAACCCTTATTAAAAGTACTGAGGGGTTCCATGGGTACATTATATTAGATATCATTTTTTGGGATTCAGCTGCGTTAATTAGTCATTCATCATG
Organism: Pinus albicaulis; assembly: GCA_034641835.2. Taxonomy (NCBI): domain Eukaryota; kingdom Viridiplantae; phylum Streptophyta; class Pinopsida; order Pinales; family Pinaceae; genus Pinus; species Pinus albicaulis. The sequence continues at coordinate 221,049,517 of CM076570.1, forward strand.
ACCATTTCCATGAGAAGTATTTTCTTGGCTTCATTCTCTGTGATTTTTGAATAGTCCACTTAGCACTCATTTGCATCGGTGATGCTCTGTAGGGGTGAAGGAAATTAGGATTGAAATAGTGAAATGAATCATAGCGCCGATCATCATGCCAGGAGCCGCATTAACCGAGGACTTCCCGAGTCCCCATCCAGAACTCTCTTGTTCAGCGCGCTTAGTGTGGAGTTTCCCCAATCGAAGCCATGACACTGCCCCATTTGCAAAACCTGCTGACTATTGTGCCTCATGAACCATTCAGAAGAGAATCCACTTTACTCTTAATATTTTTTAAGTATGAGGAAAGTTTTTGCATGGTGCATTATATTAGATATCATTTTGATTCAAATGCATTTTTTTAGTCATTCATCTATGATACATTTCCATGAGAGGTAGTCATGTTGACTAATTTCTCATGATTTTTGAAACAGTCCACTTAGCACTCATTACATTGGAACGATGCTCATAGGGTGAAGAAGTGGGATTGAAGCAGTGAAATGAATCACATAGCGTACGATCATCACTTCCAGGGCTGCACCCCCGTGTGAGAACTACGGGGAAGTCTCACCCATCCGAACTCCTGCAGCTCCGCGTCGCTTATCGTTTTGATTGTGGGGAAAACTCACTTGATGGCGCAGGCGGAGAATTCGAATAGGTGACATAAAAACTAAGTCTGGCTACGGAAAGCGATGATTGGCTATGTATTCATTTCATAGTTTCAATCACTCTTCACCCCTATGAGCATCTTGCGTCATTGAGTGCTAAGTGAACATTCAAAAATCATGAGGAAATTGATGGGTTATGACACACAAATGAAATAGTCATAGATAATTGACTAAATTAACAGATTGAATCTAAAAATAATATCTAATATAATGCATTAAAAAAACCCCTCGTAAACTAAAAATAGCGAGTAAGGGATATAATAACAGATAATTCATAGACACAATAATTGCTAAGTTTACAAATGAGGTAACCCAAGCTAAGTGGAAACTGACAACGGAAAACTCCACTTCAGCGCTTGGCTGGTAAAATTAGTGACCTCTGAAATTCCCAATTCGCAGGTGCAGGCAGTAATGATAGCTGCATTCATTTCACCCAGTTCAATCCACTTCTTCCTATGACATCGCACAATGCAATTAGTGCTAGATAGACTATTAAATCATGAAATTGATGGAATTATATTACCTCTCGTAAATAGTCATAAATAATGAATAAAAAAATTAGCAATTTAAAATCTTGAAAGTGATATCACAACTATAATGCAGCTGTAACCCCTCACGCAAATACTAAAGTAAAGGGATGTAACTGTAGATAGTTCTACTGGCCATCGTTAAAGTTTGCAAATAGAATTTTCAAGCTAAATGGGCTTGATTATGGGGAAAACTCCACAGTTAAAAGCGCTTGAGAGCGGAAGAGTTAGGATGGGTGACCTCTGAAGTCACGATTTAAGTCATAACCGAGAGTGATATTGGTGTATATGTGATTCCATTTTCACTGGTTTCAAACCCTTCTTTCACTTTGTGACATATTCTGATGCAATGAGTGCTAAGTGGACTATTCAAAATCATGAGAAATTAGTCAGTTATCACTACCGGGCGGAAACGTGAAGTTGGGTTACACTTTTGTGAGAATCAGGGGCATAAATTTTTTTTCGGCAATAGTTCGGCTGAACATTTTATAAAGTTCGACCAAACTCTTGATTCCGTTTAGACTGACGGCACACTGATGACGCGAGAAAACAGATTTTTTGCTGGGGATTGGAAAACCGGCAACAAAAGTTCGGCCGAAATTTTACATTTAAAAGAGTTCGGCCAAACTATTTTCTATAAATAAATCGCCCGCGAATTGTTGTGGTTTACCGAGTTCATTGTTGGCACGTTTACTGTCCCTGTCGCTGCTGCTGTGTTCGCGCTGGTGTTCGTCCTATCCATCCCGTCCGCGCTCTTCTGGCCGCGCTGGTGTTCGTCCTGTCCGTCCGGAACGCGCTCTTCGACTCGCTGTGTTCGGGTATGTTCCAACTTGAGAATAACTTGATTTTTTAGTAGCACTATATCTGAAACAAAAATAGGTTATGAATAAATATAGTGAAATTATTTAACAATTATCTACTGCCACATATTACAATAAGAAATTTTTGTATTTAAAATACATATGCATTTCACTAAGACTTCTATGTCAATAGTAATTTCTTTTATTTTCATACTGGCCTTTCATTTGACATATTCTCTTTTTGAAATATTATTTCAACTTAAGGCATTTCTATGTTAATGGTAATTTCTGTTAATAGTAATTTCTTTTATTTTTCAGATTCAGTTGTTTCCATAAATATAATGAGATTATATTTAAAACATAATTTATTTGTTTTCATGAGATTATATTCATAACATAATTTTAGTAGATTGACAGGTGCGGTATGGCTGCTATGTCCAGTCTTGTTTACTTATTGGATGAGGCGGGCTCTGCTGCTATGTTTGGTCTTGTTTGCTTACTGGATGGGCCGAGTCCTGCATGGCAGTCAAGCTCATTGTAAACTGATAAAAAATACTACTATTCATCCATGGCAGGGACTTGCTGCTGCAGCTTTTCTTGACTTGCTGCTGCAGCTTGTCTTGTCTTGCTGCTGCAGCTTGTCTTGCTCAGATTTGTATCTTAGTGAAGGACTCATGGAAGCTTATGAAATATGTCTCTCGTAACATTGTAGGTTGAAACTAATTTTTTGTATCCTTTTATATGCAAAATTAATATATATTTAGAGCTTATAAGGTTTGGTAAGTGAGGAAAATTAATTTTAAACCAGTAAGTCTTTAAGTTTTTCATTCATAGACTGAAACCGGGATGGAATGACTGTAGCTGAAATCGGTTATATTTTTCATAACTATGACAAAGGAAACATGTTCTAGTTACGATCTCATGAGGCCTATTTAACCATACCAATTTCTCATGTGAAGTAAAAAATTGCGCCCACAACATACCAGTACTAGAAAAACAACGACTGAATTATATCATTCCCTTAGTTAGGAGGGGATTTAGGCAGGCTGAATATAAATCTATACAAATAAACTTGGTGGTTGTAGATAATATCGGGTTCCTGAGGAAAAAAAGTTCAATAACAGAGTGTTAATTATATCCTATAGTAAGAAAACATAATATTAATTACATGCCATAGTAATCAAAGACACCTTCATTAGAATTCATGAGCAATAAGCATAGACGCCTTCATTATAATTCATGAGTAGAAGAAAAACATATCATCTAATCTCATGTTTCTATAGAAGAATATAAATCTCTAACAAGGATATGGGTAATAAAAACATATCAATATAGATACTCTCTAGGGAAATAAAACTTGAAATTATAATTACATTAGAGATATCGATAGAGAGATGCTTAACTAGTTTTGAGACAACCTTCATGAGTAACAGCAGAAGATAAGTCTAACTCAGCCACAAATAATGAAAGTAACTATAGCTGAAACTCACATGTATATTCAGAGTTCAAAAATATTTCATATGAAATAGGTACAATTCAAAATACCAATTAACCTAGAAGAGATTCATTTGTAAACAACACAAAACTGTTACTATGTTGTACTAGCTAAATGCTGAGTTAATATACCACCCTTAAAACTGCTTATTACATTGCCTAGAGAACATAGTTTAAATAACACTATATACGGAATCACATATCGACAACAACAAACATAATAAAATGTTTTATAAAAGACAAATACCATATAGGGTATAAACTCAAACAAAACAAAATTTACTTAGTAAATGAACACAATGTATGACCTTGAGTTATATATATAGCCATATCTAAGCTATATTTCATCTAAGTAGCTTTCAATTTAAACTTATAGCTAACGTTAAATTATATAAAAGAATAATAGTAATCCAAACTTCAAAATAATATTTAGAACTTTAGTATAAAATGTGAAATATAATTTTCCTGTGTGGAAAAACATAGTTATCGAGAGTTCAAAACTCATGCATTTGAATAGAAAGTGGGTATACGAATGAGCAAGTAGATTTTTTCTAGAAATGAGGTAGTGAAGGTTGATAGAGAGCCACACAAAATTGAAAATTCATACCTTAACAAAATTGTTAGATCCTTTTAAAGAAAACGTGTCATATAATCAACTTTCATCGAAATATATGATAAACTCAACCCAATTTTATGAAAAATAGTATACCATTTTTTACATTTCACATAATACAAATAGATAAATATTACTTAAGTATTGTTATAAAGATTTAACTACCCATCGAGAGATGGCCAAGTGATTGAGACAGGGCATCATCACAATAAAAAACCAAATACAAATTGTAGTAATCCTAGAATCATGTTTTACATAAGGTAAAATTGGAGAACTCATGACCTGTACTATAGATAAAAAACATTTACCCTTACCAAAAAATATATGATAAAAATTGAAAAACTACATAAGCTTAAGCTTAAGGGGATATAATCCTTCTGGCCTTCCATATAGATAATGAAAATGATTGTTCCAAGTCTCATGTTGCTTCTCATGTTACTTTATAAACCTTGATTGGAAAGAAAAATAGGAGGGCAGAAATGTAAGAAATATAAAACATAATGAAACACAACGTAAGAAATAGAGAACATAATGAAACACACACATACATACCTCTAGACAATCAACACAATTATTTTCCTAGGAAATCCTTATGGGAGACGAGCAACCCTAAAAAGTAATGATGCTCTAGACTCCTTTTTCCCTAGGAAATCCTTATGGGCGAAAAACAACACTAAAATGTAAACATGCTCTACTCTCTCTTTTCAGGTATGGAAAATATGTGAGTACAAAGAAAGAGGTAATCTCTCTAGAGTTAGCTAAGACTTTTAGCGTGTAAGGTTGCTATTAAAACTTAACTTCATACATTTTTCTCTCTAACTTCACACTCCTAGTTGTATTTTCAACTATGGAACAAAATACAATAACACAAAATGGAACTCTTATTCCTCCTAGTGGCCAAGTATTTAACATAGCGTGATAGCCAACTAGGTGTAAGATTTGACTTCGTTAACCATTAACGAGGTTTGTGATTTTAGAACTTTTAGAGTCTTGTTAAAATTCCACATGTAGGTAGCTTGCCATGCATGAGTAATGGGGCTAAAATGTCATTCTCTCATACCATGGTGGTCAACATGATAGGTCAACTTATTAAAGGCATAAATTTTGAATGAAATTCATTTGATGTTTTTCTTGTAGAATTGGATATGTCTTTAAGTATAGAATAATGGTCAAGATTTCGGCACAAGGGATAATAGTTTGACCCCAGAAATGTCATTTAATACCTCAAAATGACTCCAAAAGGTTTTAGACCCGAATTCTCCACCCACCATTAAAATGACCCTACAAGTTGATTCTTTCAGTTTTTTCACTCTATAAGCATCAAAATATATGAAAAATAATATAATTATCCAATCTAGATCATTATTTAATAATTTTTTAAAATTATGAGTAAGATATACATCATGGAATTTAAATAAATAGCGTTAATTCATTGAACGCCCTTGTACATTCCTTGTTGATACTTTGAAAGTAATACGTTTTGAAAAATAATTTGTTTATGGATTCTATTTTCCACATTCTCTCAACCATATCAAAAACCTTCTTATAATATTTGAAACCTAAGGTCTTTCCCATACTAAAGTATGCTCTTTTAAAACATGTTTTCTTGGTGATATAGGTGGTTTAGAAATGATTGGGAGAGCGAAATTCGTCATTTAATATGTACAATATGTTTGGTTGAATCCACATGGAAAACAAGACTCCCAACTGTGAGAAGAGGAAATTACATCCTATTTCTCCCCCCTAGCACAATTACCAGTACAGTTAGAATTTAACAGCCCCAAACTGGATTTTACTCTAAGGTACTGGAACCTCTACAAAGGTTTGACCTGGAAACATAGTTTTTCCTTAGGTTTCTCCACTGGTTCTATGTCCAACTTGGATAACCTACAACAACATCCTTCTTTTCATTTTTTATATCCCCTCTTGGATAACCATAATATCTTGAAATGGAGCTAGCCAACTCAAATATAGTATTGCAAATCCTTGGCGAAGTTAGATGAGGATTACATATGGTCTTGAATGAGCATTTGGACTCTTTAGATATATATCTAAAGAGTCCAAAAGCTCATTCAAGACCATATGTAATACATAGCCTCCTCATCTAATATATAAAATTTTAATCCATGTGCTTAACCTTAACATTGACACAAATGGAATACAATTTTACTCACTGCTTTATGATAGAAAAATATGCAGATGAATATTGCCCACATACCCAAAGTCAAAAGGGATAGATTAAAAAGGGATGCTCCGGTCATCTATAAAATATAAATTAAAGAAGCATGACATATTAGTAATGTAAATTAGATATGCGTACCAATGATGTTCATATAACACAACAAATAGATGATTCAATACAAATGTCACATAGAAGTCATTTATCTCATGGGCCTTCAACTTAAATTATATATGTAGCATAATACATTAAGCTATAAGAGATAAATCAAAGAAGCATTTGTTCATGTAAATTAAACATGTGTAATAATTATGTCCTCATTTAATATGTACAATATGTTTGGTTGAATCCACATGAAAAACAAGACTCCCAACCGTGAGAAGAGGAAATTACATCCTATTTCTCCCCCTAGCACAATTACCAGTACAGTTAGAATTTAACAGCCCCAAATTGGATTTTACTCTCAGGTACTGGAACCTCTACAAAGGTTCGACCTGGAAACATAGTTTTTCCTTAGGTTTCTCCACTGGTTCTATGTCCAACTTGGATAACCTACAACAATATCCTTCTTTTCATTTTTTATATCCCCTCTTGGATAACCATAATATCTTGAAATGGAGCTAGCCAACTCAAATATAGTATTGCAAATCCCTGGCTAAGTTAGATGAGGATTACATATGGTCTTGAATGAGCATTTGGACTCTTTAGATATATATCTAAAGAGTCCAAAAGCTCATTCAAGACCATATGTAATACATAGAGTATTCATATAATGTATAAAACTTTAATCCATGTGCTTAACCTTAACATTGACACAAATGGAATTTACAATTTTACTCACTGCTTTATGATAGAAAAATATGCAGATGAATATTGCCCACATATACGAAGTCAAAAGGGATAGATTAAAAAGGGATGCTTCGGTCATCTATAAAAGATAAATTAAAGAAGCATGACATATTAAAGTAATGTAAATTAGATATGTGTACCAATTATGTTCATATAACACAACAAATAGATGATTCAATACAAATGTCACATAGAAGTCATATTTATCTCATGGGCCTTCAACTTAAATTATATATCTAGCATAATACATTAAGCTATAGGAGATCAATCAAAGAAGCATTTGAATGTAAATTAAACATATGTAATAATTATGTCCTCATTTAATATGTACAATATGTTTGGTTGAATCCACATGAAAAACAAGACTCCCAACCATGAGAAGAGGAAATTACATCCTATTTCTTCCCCCTAGCACAATTACCAGTACAGTTAGAATTTAACAGCCCCAAACTGGATTTTACTCTCAAGTACTGGAACCTATACAAAGGTTCGACTTGGAAACATAGTTTTTCCTTAGGTTTCTCCACTGGTTCTATGTCCAACTTGGATAACCTACAACAACATCCTTCTTTTCATTTTCTATATCCCCTCTTGGATAACCATAATATCTTGAAATGGAGCTAGCCAACTCAAATATAGTATTGAAAATCCCTGGCTAAGTTAGATGAGGATTACATATGGTCTTGAATGAGCATTTGGACTCTTTAGATATGCGTACCAATTATGTTCATATAACACAACAAATAGATGATTGAATACAAATGTCACATAGAAGTCATATTTATCTCATGGGCCTTCAACTTAAATTATATATCTAGCATAATACATTAAGCTATAGGAGATAAATCAAAGAAGCATTTGAATGTAAATTAAACATGTGTAATAACTATATGTCCTTTCTAGTTCAATAAATAGATAATAATTTGGCTCAACTATGCCTTGTACATGTTTTCCTTTAAACCTTTACTTTCATAGCACATTTTCATCAAAAACTTTATTTGTCAATTTTTTATTATATATTATGTTTTTTAATTAATTAATAACGACCATTATTACCGAAAGGAATTTTACAAATTTATCTTTTATAAAATGAATTATGGGGGGCATATTGAGATGGTTATCTCACTTTTTACTGATTCTTCTAATATTCCCAGAATTTTACGAAAGAAAATATGAATTTGAAATGTTTGTATAAATTTAATGAGGATACATGAGTTGATTTGGAGAAGACCATCATCACTTATGTCTAGATTGAGACAGGGCATCATCACAATAAAAAGGCAAGTACAAATTGTAGTAATCCTAGAATCATGCTTTACATATAAGGTAAAATTGGGGAACTCATGACTTGTACTATAGATAAAAAACATTTACCCTTACCAAAAAATATATGATAAAAATTTACAAAATAAGTTTAAGCTTAAGGGTATATAATCCTTCTTGCCTTCCATATAGATAATGAAAATGATTGTTCCAAGTCTCATGTTGCTTCTCATGTTATTTTATAAACCTTGATTGGAAAGAAAAATAGGAGGGCAGAAATGTAAGAAATATAAAACATAATGAAACACAACGTAAGAAATAGAGAACATAATGAAACAAACACATACATATATCTCTAGACAATCAATACAATTATTTTCTTATGAATCCTTATGGGAGACAAGCAACCCTAAGAAGTAATGATGCTCTAGACTCCTTTTTCCCTAGGAAATCCTTATGGTCCAGAAAAACAACACTAAAATGTAAACATGCTCTACTCTCTCTTTTCTGGTATGGAAAATATGTGAGTACAAAGAAAGAGGTAATCTCTCTAGAGTTAGCTAAGACTTTTAGCGTGTAAGGTTGCTATAAAAACTTAACTTCATACATTTTTATCTCTAACTTCACACTCCTAGTTGTATTTTCAACTATGGAACAAAACACAATAACACAAAATGGAACTCTTATTCCTCCTAGTGGCCAAGTATTTAACCTAGCATGATAGCCAACTAGGTGTAAGATTTGACTCTGTCAACCATTAACGAGGTTTGTGATTTTAGACATTTTAGAGTATTGTTAAAATTCCACATGTAGCTAGCTTTCCATGCATGAGTAATGGGGCTAAAATGTCATTATCTCGTACCATGGTGGTCAACATGATAGGTCAACTTACTAAAGGCATAAATTTTGAATGAACTTCGTTTGATGTTTTTCTTGCACCATTGGATATGTCTTTAAGTGTAGAATAATGGTCAAGATTTCATGCCACTAAGTCAAGAATTTTAAATTCAACTGACTTTTAATATAACCAACTAAATGCTGCAAAAAAAGAATAAAAAAATTTATGTTAGGATTGTGGATTCAAGGATTGAAACAACACACCATGATATTTCAAATTTAAAAATAATGGTTCAAATCCTAGGTAGCTCAGAATCCTATTTGTTTTCAAAATAAGGATGCACTCCCATTTGATTCTCATGATTAGGTTGTAATCATGAGGCTCTCGCTCAAGAGTGGACCTTCCCAAAATCTTGTGACGTCTTGTCACAAACAAAACCATCAAATTGAAAACACATCATGCAAGAAACATAGCTCGCTGACATATCATTTTTCTCCTTCAAAGAAAAAAAATTCACATCATGTGAATATCTCCATGTACTCTTACATATTGGTGTACAAAACCATCAACCAAACAGAAGTCGACAAAACATGCCTCTTCAAACAACTGACTCTCAAGTCAAATAATAGAGCTCATGTACAAATTTCCATATTTGTTGCATTTAAGTGTGTCAACATAACTCTACTTTCAACATCTTGCTTCATACAACATGCACCATACTTTGAGTAAATGCAAAGAAATTCATGAAACATCAAAATACATGCAAGGCCTTAATTGGATAAGAAATCTAACCATCTGTTAGCAAACCATTTCAATGGCGCTTCTTTTAGCTACACTTCATCATGTGAATCATCTTGACCCTCATCGATTATGGAATCCTCTTTTCCATTCTTGTCATTATCTCTTTCCACCTTCTTCAAATTTTGTGGATGACTTGTTGGATACAAAGTCCAACACTTGTCCACAAGGTGACCTTTCTTATGGCAATGAGTAATAAACAATTGCATGTTATTTTCAACATCATTTTCCTTGTCCAATGGGCCTTTGAATTTTTGCCTCATTTATTTAGAAAGTTTCAATGTGCATGGATATCTTCTTCCAACATTTATAAACATTATGATTATTCAAACCAGAAAAGGAACATGTGCAAGTTCTTTTATATATCTTATGTGAAATGTAAGAAATGTAAGAAATATAAAACATAATGAAACACAACGTAAGAAATAGAGAACATAATGAAACACACACATAAATATCTCTAGACAATCGACACAATTATTTTCCTAGGAAATCCTTATATGGGAGACAAGCAACCCTAAAAAGTAATGATGCTCTAGACTCCTTTTTCCCTAGGAAATCCTTATGGGAGAAAAACAACACTAAAATGTAAGCATGCTCTACTCTCTCTTTTCTGGTATGGAAAATATGTGAGTACAAAGAAAGAGGTAATCTCTCTAGAGTTAGCTAAGACTTTTAGCGTGTAAGGTTGCTATAAAAACTTAACGTCATACATTTTTCTCTCTAACTTCACACTCCTAGTTGTATTTTCAACTATGGAACAAAATACAATAACACAAAATGGAACTCTTATTCCTCCTAGTGGCCAAGTATTTAACCTAGTGTGATAGCCAACTAGGTGTAAGATTTGACTTTGTCAGCCATTAACAAGGTTTGTGATTTTAGACCTTTTAGAGTCTTGTTAAAATTCCACATGTAGCTAGCTTGCCATGCATGAGTAATGGGGCTAAGATGTCATTCTCTCGTACCATGGTGGTCAACATGATAGGTCAACTTACTAAAGGCATAAATTTTGAATGAAATTCGTTTGTTGTTTTTCTTGCACCATTGGATATGTCTTTAAGTGTAGAATAATGGTCAAGATTTTAGCACAAGGGATAATTGTTTGACCCCCAGAAATGTCATTTAATGCCTCAAAATGACTCCAAAAGGTTTTAGACCCAAATTCTCCACCCACCATTAAAATGACCCTACAAGTTGATTCTTTAAGTTTTTTCACTCTATAAGCATGAAAATATATGAAAAATAATATAATTATCCAATCTAGATCATTATTTAATAATTTGTTAAAATTATGAGTAAGATATACATCATGGAATTTAAATAAATAGCGTTAATTCATTGAACACCCTTGTACATGTTCCTTGTTGATACTTTCAAAGTAATACTTTTTGAAAAATAATTTGTTTATGGATTCTATTTTCCACATTCTCTCAACCATATCAAAAACCTTCTTATAATATTTGAAATCGAAGGTCTTTCCCATGCCAAAGTATGTTCTTTTAAAACATGTTTTCTTGGTGATATGGGTGATTTAGAAATGATTGGGAGAGCGAAATTCCTTGAATTTAATATGTACAATATGTTTGGTTCATGCCACTAAGCCAAGAATTTTAAATTCAACTGACTTTTAATATAACCAAATAAATCCTGCAAAAAAAGAATAAAACAATTTATGTTAAGATTGTGGATTCAGGGATTGAAACAACACACCATGATATTTCAAATTTAAAAATAATGGTTCGTTTGGTTCATGCCACTAAGCCAAGAATTTTAAATTCAACTGAATTTTAATATAACCAACTAAATCCTGCAAAAAAAGAATAAAACAATTTATGTTAGGGTTGTGGATTCAGGCATTGAAACAACACACCATGATATTTCAAATTTAAAAATAATGGTTTTAGTCCTAGGTAGCTTAGAATCCTATTTGTTTTCAAAATAAGGATGCACTCCCATTTGATTCTCATGATTAGGTTGTAATCATGAGGCTCTCGCTCAAGAGTGGACCTTCCCAAAATCTTGTGACATCTTGTCACAAACAAAACCATCAAACTGAAAACACATCATGCAAGAAACATAGCTCGCTTTGGAGCATTCTCCATGTTTTCCATAACCAAGACCCAAATAATTAGGTCCTTCATCAACAACATTTGGCTCAACTATGCCTTGTACATGGTTGCCTTTAACCCTTTACTTTCATAGCACATTTTCATCAAAAATTTGGACCTTATTCCTCTAGTGGGAAGGGGTTTGTGTCAAGCTTTAAGTGTATTTTGTGAGAAATTTACGAGTTAATTAGCTTTTAAAAACTCGTGTACAAATAAAATGCAAAATTTTTATTTAGGAAATTTTTTTCCCTCAATCCAGATTCCGATCATTGGACATGTAAGAGGAAGAAAGAGGGAATTCACTTTTCAAATTCTAGACCTTGTCTAAACCAAAATAAACTAGAGGTTTGGTTTTCAAACACATTCACTTATTTGGAAAAGTTCTAGCTACGAAAAGTCCATATGCCAATCTACCTCCCAAGAAATACATTTAGTACACCACTGGTTAGTTTTTTGTCTTCCTATATTCTTTATCAACCTCTTATAATGATTCTTGAAAGGTGGATACTTAAATCCTTCCTAAAAATTTGAGCTCTAAAATGAGATTCCAAGCCTAATTTCATAAAAAGTAAGTTGGGGATGATCACATTGACTTGCTTGATGACATGTCTATGAAGATTATCTACCTTGAACTATTTTTTTGCGTAGGGAAAGAGACACATTCCCATGTCTGAGCATGAAAACGTTCTTTGATATTGTTAATGCCTCTAGTGTTTACTTCTACAAGTTCTATAGGCAGAGTCTGTAAAGGGCCAGGTAGCCTCCGGATCTCATCTTTTATGAAAGGTGACATATCTAGTAAATGCCCCTGCAGTCAATCTCTGGAATGGATCTAAATAGAAGTTCTTCATTTTAATATCCGTAAAAGACAACAACTTTAAAGTAAACTATGGTTATGTGTCATTTCTCCCACAAACCAAAGTGCAAGTAGTAAATTTTAATGAAAAGTTCCCACCAAGGTAAAGCTAATTGGTGAACTTATCATTTTTATAATATCTTTTTCATTAAATTTAGTTTCACACACGATCAATTATTGCTTTGAAAGTTGTGTTCTTACATAATTTGTGTACACTAAATTGCTAAAATTGATTTTTTTTTTGAACCATTTTGTGTAAATGCTCCACTCAACAGATATACATCATGGAGGATGCACAATACTAAAGACTTCCCAACGAATCCCATATGGAGGTTCAGGTATCGGAGGATGTTCACGGTATTTAAATATAATCTTAAATCTCCATACATGTGTGTACATATGGAATTGATTTTTTTATTAACTTTGTGAGTGAAATTAGTTGTTAATAAGTTTCATATTTTTAATTTTTAGGAGGCAAGAGGAGCATGTTTCAAATCTATCCAGTACATGTACAAGGGTTCATCCATGGTATGAGTGGGTAGCATGTTACAGAAGGTGTGATATTTATTCCTCTGAAGCCAATCAACCGCCTACTGTTCTCATGGTCGGGGCTGTGGTTTGGTTCTCAAGAGCCACACTGGGGTCGTTCAATAGGTCATGTTGAGTATGATGTTAATCAACAACACTATACAACATCAATTTCAATATTTTTTCATTAAATTTGTACAACTTTTTTTACACGTGTTTTTTCTAATATACAAAATTTTATATATATTGATGCAGAGGCTGAAAATGTTTGAGCCAGTGGTCAAAATAGACGCAGGGTAGCGCGCTACATTCAAGAAGAAGGCTGTCAACCCAGCACAACTTATCCGGCTGAGATTACTGATATACCATGGGAAACGAACATGGCAGAATGCACCTTACAAAGGTGTCAAAGCCTTCATGCAAAATTGCAAAGAGATCTCGAGGCTTTGTCTCTACCTGCTGAGAGTAGACAAAGCCTCGAAATAGTTACACATTCATTGGGTGAAATGGTAAATGTGTACAGAAATTTGGGGCCAACGACTGATTCGTTTGTAGAAATGATGAGAAAGAGAAAAGAAACAGTGATAGGTCCCAATAAATGGCAGGACATAAAACAAAAAGTTACAAGAGCAGAGGCCAAGTCAATGTTTAATTATAAGGAAGGGCCAAAAAGAAAAATGTTGAAGGTGCAGTATTTCAAGCACCCAGAAAAAGCTAGTTATTTGTATGATCGACATCTTGCGGCCTTTGGAAGGCTTCCATGGAACAATGAGGTTCCTGTTTATTTTGCACAAATGTTTTATGCAGAATTTTTTTTGGGTATGAAACCCGACTACAATGACATTCCTTCAGAATTTTTTGGCCTGGGGAGAGGTCGATTATATCAACGTAAGGGCGCTAAGCGAGATGTGGAGTTGCCTCGCCCTGAGCCGCCATTGGTGAGTCGACCGTTTCGAGTCGAAACTCTGCGATCAGAGATGTATGCGACTTCTCAAATAAGTCGAGAAGCAAGATATGTTATGATCGACAATGTTCATAGCGGATTGAGTGGAGTCGATCTTTGTTTAAATCGACAAAGAGCACGTGAAAATGCACGTGCCAATTTTGTTTATCGTATAGATGAGGATATTTACAACATGAATGTTGAAGATCTCCGAACATATGCAATAAATTGTCGCAATGGTCTGCAAGACCTAATTTTTCATGAGGAAGAGGGCACCGGAACGGTATGTGTTAGTGACCTTAGGGTTTGAAATTATTTTTACATATACATGTGTACAATTTGTAATAAATACATGTGTATGTACATGTATACATTTATTTTTATGTGTACATTAATCTAACAAAAATGTATGATTATATGTTAAAACACCATTTGCAGTTCTCAAGCATGATGCGTGATGAAAATGTTAATATTACGTTCAGGACCTCCGGTTCAAACGATGCAGATGGGTCTGATCATCATGATATGTTGGCACATGTTAGTGTTTTTTAAGTGACTCTAAAATAAATAATTGTTGCCACACATGTACATGTATGTATATATATGCTTAATTTGATAAAATGTTTTAACAGGTACTGATTCCGTCTAATGTTTTTGGGATGGCAGTACCTTCTTATTCCTTAGGAGATATACCTTCTACTTCATTGGGAGATGAGCCACGAGTATGGACAATTTTTCACAAGTTTAAAATTTATGTTTAAAAGTTATATATATATATATATATATTCTACGTCAAAAATTTCCATTAAAAATTGAGATATATATTTTGAGATCTATATTTTGAGTTATTTAAAAATTTTTGAATTTAGGTTCCTATAGAAGATTTTTTTAATCCTGGGACTCTAGCGACGGAGATAGGAACATCCACAGCATTTGAACAAGTTGTCTTTAGTTCCTTTTTTTAATATTATTGAAAATAAGTTTATATATGTACACGTGCATTTTCATTTGAAAGTTTTTAATTTATATAAATTATATATATATATATATATATATATAACTGTACATGTATATTGTACAGTTTACCAGTGCTGCAGATGTTTCTATGGGAGAACCTGTTCATCAAATGGAGAGGGAACCTTACGAGGTATTGCATGATTTTTTTGTTATATTTTGTTTTTTACATGAAGTTTAGATATATATATTCTCATTCATTTTTAAAAACTTCAAATTTTAATGTTCAAGTACATGTGCATTGTGTATGCAGGTTTCCTATTCATAGGATAGGGTGCGGACTGAGACCCTAGTAGGGAAGACGCTAGATCCTCCATTTGATGGACATGATTTACAGTAGATTTGATTTCAAAATTTAGATGGTTTTAAAATTTGTTAAACTTGATACAGTTTGATACTTGTGAGATTTACAATTTTTGGACATATTTTATTACATTGTTATTATATAATTTGTTTTATTTAATTTTTGGATGGTTTTAGTACTTTTGGCATGTGAATGTCAAGTAATGTTGTCATATGAACTACATTTAGCATGTGATATTTAATGTTAAATGTTTTTGTTGGATAGTTGAATTATAATTGGCATGGCATGTGAAGTTTTTAAAACTCAAGCTTTGGATGGTTTTAATCTACATTTTGCATGTGATATTTAATGAACTTTAAATGTTTAATGTTTTAATGTTGCACAATATATAATCAAAAGGGTTTTAAAACTTAAAGTTTTGGATGGTTTCAATCTACAACTTAAAGTTTTGGATGGTTTCAACTTACATTTGCACATGTGGTAAATTGAAATTATGTTACTTGTAACAAGACAATCCCCATTGATTTCATTGTATATGTTGATTTCTGATTTGATATAATTGCATGTATGATGGCACATTACTTGTAAAGTCATTGGATTAATAGTGTTCATTGATTTCAGTGTAAGCGCAAAAAATTATTGACAATGTAGAACGATTTTTGTGTTATAATAATTAAACCTAATAATATTGGAGAGCAAGAGAGACAAGGTATGGTGTTTACTACAAGAGTTCGAGATAAATATTTAAATGGTTTATGATTTATGATTTTTACTTTATTTTTAATATAATCGATACGGAAAGATGACAAAACTAATAAGGGTGAAAATAAGAATAGAAGAAGAAAATAGTTTAAGATTGATCACAATAAATGCTATTTGTAATTGATTACATTCTAATTATTCACATTCTATCATTCAATATTATTACATTGTCACTTTGCATTCAAAAATTTTATTTTATCATTTTCCATTATTAAATTTATTCTACAATATTTATCATCTCAACAAATTGAGGTAACTAAGAAAATTTAAAATTAAAATGACTTGATAAATCTCAAACATATTTAGCATATTTAAAATGGTTTATCGATATTTTTTCCTTGGTTGCACATGACTGAAACCAACCTAGATCCATCTTAACTACGGATCTATCAAGCACCGAGAGGGATCAAATCTCTCGAGGTGCAAATCTTTCCTCAAGTTTTGCACTCAAAAAAGAGGTTTGCACCTCTAGATATTTGATCCCTCTCGGCGCTTGATAGATCCATAGTTATGATGGATCTAGGAAAATAACTTTCTAAAAATAAGTAAGGGAAAAGCAGCATAGGGAACAATTAGGAGTAAATTTAGGAACATGTGATAGTTGGGTGAGATAAAATAATATTTTAATAAAATAATGGGAATTTGTAGGAGAGACAAATAGTGGATATGACATGTATTTTTGTGAATAATAAAATTTATGGAATTAAACAATTAATTATTTTTGTATGTGAAAACAAGATTCACACCTAATTCTCACCTAAAAGACTAAATTAAACACATTATTATTAAGGGGACGAGGAGCTTTCTAGGTTTTGAGCTCCCCATTGTTAGATGAGTGTCATAATGGCATTCCATGTATTTTTGTGAGAACTTATGATATTGTGATATTCTAATTACGAAATAGTGATCTTGAGTACACACTGGATAATGTAGTAGATAGGAACTTTTTGATAAGGGGAGATTAGGGATGTGACCAAATTCCTATCAGTGAAATTTTTTTTCTTCACCTTCCTATAACTCCATTGTAGCTTTGGGGGCCAAAGGTAAGAAGAGTAGGTCTTGGAATTTCTTAGGTGAAAAACCAAGTAGGTCACCAACTTTGGTCTAGTGCATTGGAATTCATTAAAGAATTGGTCATTGGAGCTGCTTCAAGCTAGGAGTGAGCATCGTCACCAACCTACATTGAATAATTTACACTCCCTAGGGTGAATGATACTTTAAATTGATTGACAGTCTAATACTTTCGAATTTTTCCGAATGCCAAATGATCTTACAACGCTAGTATTTATAATATCCTAGTAGGTCATTCGGTGACAACTTTTACCGAAAACTTGAAACAAAGAGAATCTATCCTTGGCTAGGACATCATGTAAGATTCCTGCCATAAACAGTAAAATTGTACTTAAAAGTTGAGATTCTGGCAAGTGGGGACAACCACTTGTTATCTCATCCCTTGGAGGCTAGGCCATATGGGGACCGAATCTGACCTTACAAAATAAAGTGAAATAATTTGTACCATACAGTCGGAAAACATATACAAGAACAATTAATATACAAGAACAATTAATTTCATTCTAGAATATATATATATATAAATATATATCGAATACATATAAAATTTTTCATCAATGCACATGTGTAGAAAAACTACTTTCAGTTGATACTAGAGCACGTGCTTGTACCCAAACAATTTGGTGGGGTTATGCAAACCACAACAATACAAGCAACTCAATTTTAGCTGAGCATCGGAAGTTCTGCAAACACATGAATACAAAGATGTGCAAAGAAGGACACGACTCAAAAAAATTCTAATGGAATTCCATCCTCAATAATCCGTTCATGATCGGATTTTGACATTTTCCATTTCTTAATTTTCGATTTTTCTTTGATTGAACTTCTATCAACTTTATGCGTGCTGCACACACCAAGTGACTATATTGACAACTTATGGAATCAGGTTCATAGTCTTCAAAGTAAACAAAGTCTCCACTTTGATGAGTTTGTTTGAAAAAATAACCTTTCAGTATAATAGACCCTCTGTCATACTGAAATCCGTGATCATTATAGTCTTGTAATAATTTCATTTTTCGTTCAGTGCAACACATCAAATAATACTTCACATTTTCATCGTTGTCAATAGGTGCAATTACAAAAAAAACATATCCTGCACAATAAAATAAATTTAACATTTAATTATGCATTTTTAAATTTATTTCTATATCTTTAAATCATTAGAAAGTAATTCAAATGTTACCTTCTCTAACAAGATCAGAAACTCGATCACCATCGGATGATATTGTAGTTTCTTCTGATTGCATTTCTTCAAACATTGCAATAGACATTTTTCCCTTTGTATTTAGCTCTGTATGTTTCCAATCGTTCACATACATTTTGTTTTCACAAACGTCATTGGATTTTGTGTTGTCTATGCAAACATCACAAAAAAAAGAATATTTTCTTTTATCCAATGCAAACACATTTGTTGACAACTTTGTTTGAATTGAATGCAATTTTCGAGTCCCTTTTATTGTTTCAACGTCATTTCCAATTGATCTATCTACGTCTCCGATTCCAATATGCCAGAAAAACCTTTATATGGAAAATTAGAAAAATAATTTGTAAATATGATATCGAAATACAATTAAAAATAATCATTGCATGATAAATGTACAATGTTTAAAATTATATTTCCAATATAAATTAAATTGAATGTACCTTCGCACTTCTCTTGATGGGTTTTTCTCATAGCTTAGAGCAGCGATGCACCATTGAACAACTTCTTCAGCATTCACAAGTCGGCGTGCAGAGTGGTTTATCTGATATCTTCAAAGTACTCGTTTTATGCATGCTCCTGCACCGTCATGTTCTCCTTTTCCATGGTCAGTCTCAAAGAAATTCCAACAATGTTTAATGCATGTTTTCTTATGAAGACAACACAACCAAAATAATTATCGTGCAAATTTGAATTGACCTGCGCATCCGTCTGACCATATCCAATGTTCATTGAATGTTATTCCACGATCTTTCAATGAATCATAAATTCTTCCAAAACAATGTTGTACAAAACATGTATCATGTGTACGATCGTCACTGATATAAAAGTGATATTCTTTAATGATATGTCGATTTTCACTCGTGCTTTCTATATGATCGACATTTTGTTTAGCATGTCTATATAGAATATGGACGAGCATGGAGACTTGGTTAGAATGATAGTATTCACTCTGAATTTCTTTTTGTGGAACAAATGTGTAGTTTTCTGCAAAATCAATCACTGACAAAATGGTCCCAGGTGGAAAAAATTCACGAGATTTTTTGAATTTCAAGTCTTGCCATCGAGCTCTATGGGAATGCTTGGTGTATTTGTAAATTTCTTCCTCAAAATTTCTCAAAAAGTCTATTAGAAAAATTTCGTCTTCTCGTAATTCAATTCTTTTAACACTATTTGCACCTTGAATCGATGTACCGATATATTCATATCTCTTCCATTTCACTTTCATGTTGGACAATGATTGATCATTTATATCAATACGATATTTGTTTTGAAATTTAGTCAAATTTCCACAATCATCACATTTTTTACCACCAACACATTTTTTTTTGTAAAATAGTTCATCGCTTTCTCTTTCACATAGAATTTGAGATATGAAATCACGGATAGTGGAAGGAGGAGGTGAATCCTTCCAAAATGTTCTACCAAAATCAAGGAATGTGTCATAATATAACTCAAATTCCACATGATAACGGCAACAACAAGTGTCGCGTACGGTGATAGGTTTTACATACCATGGTTTTTGTTGAACAAAAGCACTGAGTGAAACATGAATTGACAATTCTTTTTTTTGAACTTTTTGAATAAATCTATCTGAGTGGTTTCCAAGAGATGTTTTTCATGTTCTTCGTACTGATTTCGTGCTATTCTTCTTCGCATCATATGTCTTGCAGTTGGTGAAACACACGAATTGTTCTTCCAATATTCATATATTATTTTTTTAACATTTTCTCCAAGTCTATCTTTGTATGGTTGCCTAAAAATAGCTCTCCAACAAGCGAGTTCATCATTTACATCTATTTGTAGTCGAAATTTTTTATGTTTGTGCAGAGTTTTTCGTGAGGTTCCCAGTGCTCGTGCCATAGATGTTATCAAACGATTATCTTGAGTACTTGGTGAAACTATTGCCATCTGTATTCCTCTACGTATATTTGAAACATCTTTATCTCTAGATCTCTTAATTGACTTTATAGCACTAATATTTTTTATCACCTCTTCATTCATTTTTTTATCTTTGGTTGATTTTCGAATACCCAATAGTGTTGTCACTTATTTTAATTTCCTTAATGATAGGAGACCTTTCAACATTTGAGCATGAACTGTCACTTGCTCATTTAAGAAATACTGTTCAAAAATGCGGTTGACACGATATCGTATAACATGGTCAGGTTTTTTATCTCCATATCTGTGAGTGTCAACATTTTCTAACATCTCATTATCGATAATGATTTCATCTGTACATATTTGAAAAAATAATACATATTCAATAAATCACTAAATTAATAAATATGTCAATAAATAATAGGAAAATTTTAAATATATCAATAGATCATAATATTTACATTTACATACCCGCTTCAATTTCTTCTTGAGATTGATTTTCTTCTTCAATATTTTGAGGAGTATCTCTGTTTGTTTGCATTAAACAAAATATTTTTCAAACTAGTTCATCAAATAAAAATTAAGCTTCACATTTTACATTAGGAAAATTTTAAATATATCAATAGATCATAATATTTACATTTACATACCTGCTTCAATTTTTGCTTGAGGTTGATTTTCTTCTTCAATATTTTGAGGAATATCTCTGTCTGTTTACATTAAACAAAATATTTTTCAAACTAGTTCATCAAATAAAAATTAAGCTTCACATTTTACATTGGAAAAATTTTAAAAATATATCAATAGATCATAATATTTACATTTACATACCTGCTTCAATTTCTGCTTGAGGTTGATTTTCCTCTTCAATATTTGAGAGGGCTTCTAACTTTCTTTTGCGAGATTATCTCGTTTCTTCTGTACGTGCCTCAGGGTCTCTTTTTCGATCATATTTTCTCTCACAAGTTCTTCGATTTCCCATGATAATAGGGTATGAAGTTCAAAAAATTTCCTTCAAAAAAATAGACAATAACTCAATTACAAAAAATATCACAAAAGATTTAATTTAAAAAAATTTAGTGTAAATGTTTTGTAAAAAATACATACTCCAATCCAAAACACACACTTTAAAAAATTCGAGAGAAAAATGTTTTATAAAAATGAAACGAAGCTCAAAAGATTTACTTCAACTCAAAACACGTACATACCTCCAAGAAATGTCTTCCAAAAAATCAATTTGCTTCCAAGAAATGTTCTTAAACCCAAACTTTGAGGAAACCTCCAAGAAATTTCTTCCAAAAAATAATTTTCTTCCAAGAAATGTTCTTAAACCCAAACTTTGAAGAAAAGTTTTTGAACCCAAACCAAAATCTTTGTAAAATGAGATGAAGTGTGCGAAATGTGCGAAAATTGTGAATCATTTTGCGGCAATTTATATTGACGCGAAATGTGTTTTAGTAGGGGGCTCCGCAAAATTTTCTGGCTGACGGAGAGTTATACAATAGTTCGGCTAAACTTCTGATCAAAAGTTCGGCCGAACTATTAAAACGTTAGATTTAACGAGCCTTAAGTGGAAAACATAGTTCGGCCGAACTTGGACTAAAAGTTCGGCCGAACTAACGCGTCACCAATTACGCAAAAACCAGGGTCTGAAAATGGTTCTCCAACTTTGGACTGATTAAACTCCATGAAAGGTTGTTAATTAATTGTCGGAACTAAGACAAGCATTTTCAGAATTGAATCTACTTTCAGGAAATATAACTTTTATGGAATTTCATAAACGCTTATTAATTTTAATTATTTTTCTAATAAAATGGGTGCAAACAATTTCTGAGGGTCATTGTGATTCAGTGAAATCAAAATTTTGTATCTCCCAAAAAACATTGTAAAAAAAATTGAAAAAATTATGGGGCATTACATTGGTCTGTCGTCTCTAATGGGTAGCTTTTATATTTTTAGTTTATAACTTATATGTTAAGAAATTTCTTGCGACGCGAAACATATCCAAAATACGCAGTTTTTCGTATTGGACCAGTTCAAAAAATTCTAGTAATTATGATATGCATCCATTAGCTTTGTAAATATGAAGAAAACAAAGTAGACTCTGTCTAGATTGTTGTAACACATTTTGTTTTTTCAAAAACAAAAATTTTCAATGAATACAACATTGCGTCATAACATGACTCCGTATGAATCCTTTGATTGTTAAGAAACACACACTCAAGGAAACACTAATTTGGCATATCAAATCTGCATAAAAAAAATTCAAAAAATAAGTAATAGAAAGCTAACAAAATTTCTCACAACTTTTATTTTTATCGCAAAATGAAATTCTACACAGAAAAATTGTTATAGTTTGCAGAAAGTTGAAGAACCGAAAAAAATGAAAATTTTTTCTCAAAAAAGGGCAAAAAGTGTAACCCAGCTTCACATTTTCACCGGTACCTCTCATGGAAATGGTCATACATGAATGACTAAATTAACGCAGTTGAATCCCGAAAATGATATCTAAGCCCTTATTCTTTTTGGATTTTATTTATATTCTTTGTTCAATGTGGTTTAAACTTTTGTATAATATATTTTCTTGCATGATTCTTTTTAATAAGATAAACCAAATATGTTTCTCTACAATTAAGCTAATAAATTTTTGGATGAGGCCATGTTGAAAACATGATTGTGAAGGTATTTGGAGGATGACCATGATAAAGAGATCATGGTTATTTCATGCAAACCTTTTTCAAATTTAAGAAATCATTATGTGACATATTTATTAGTTCTTTCATCAAAGATAGAAGAGTTAGTTTAATTTATGAAGAAAATTATGAGAATATTTTTTTCTCAGGAACGTTCCTTATTCTGTATATTTTATTTTATAGTTCTCATTTTTGTAATATAAAAATATAGGAATTTACCCCTATTGGATTGTTGTACTTGCTGTAAACAGAAGAAAAAAAAAATCGAATGTAATCATTCTTTTTGAAGGATTATAATGCAAAGATTTCCTATTTGACTTCAGAATTATCAATTATCCTTTGATCTGAGTTTCTCTTGAGGGAGTTTGATTTTGGGACGTTTGGGCCCACTTCCTGGATGAAGCATTGTGCTGTTTGTCTTGGATGAAGCTCAATATTGTCTTGTTGTGGTAAATAATGAATTTATGTGTTGTATGATTTTCGCAGTACTAGGGGCTATATGTTCTTGAAACTTATATTTTTATGAGTAAATGAGATATAACAATGCATGATATTGTGTTGTTCCTTCCCCTTCATTATGATAATTAACCTTTAATAATGATATAAATATGTTTAACTTTTTTTTTTCTTGTTTTGTACTTATTTAGTAAATTCATTTGTGTTTCCTTTAATTTTTTTATGATGTTATTTATTCAAATTTCATAATTAAAACTTACATTGGATCGTTTATTGACTATAAGTTTATCTCACTTCACAACTTAACCACTCATCATTTTTAAAAGACTCTCTCACATATAATTTTACCACATCTATTCGCTATTATATAATATATATTTAATAACATTAAATACAGGTAATACCCCTTGTTGATAAAGAGGGTCGAACCCTATACTAAAGAGGGAGGATCCTTAGATCCATAGTGAATGTCTTTCTGAATTGTTCCTTGTTACGGGGAAAATTTGGGAACCAATAGAAGTCCAACAAAAAGGTGATATATATATATTGGTTATTTTTTTGTTTAAATACAAAAATATTTTATTTTGTTAATTGCATTACAAATAGTTAAACACTACTTGGGTTTATTTCTTACGATAACCATTAGTAAAATATTGGTTAGGAAAAATGTCACATAACGTTCCTCCAAGGGAAAAGGAATAATTAAGATTCTACATTGGAGACTTCGGGTGATCGAAAATTGTCATTTCCCTTGTAATGAATGCATGGATACAAAAGGAGGATAAGTTTTATAAAAAAATCTTAAGAATATTAGAGAGAGTATGAATACCTTCAAAGTGGGCATGAATATCGTCCATTGGTAATTTATTCACTTAAAATTACATATTTCAAAAAAAATTGAAGCAACATAATTATGACTAACCTTGGGTTCAACTAAACTCGATAGATTTTTTTTCAAAATTAGCTTTTACCTTAACCATGGTGAATTGATTATTAACTCATTGATCTTTTAAGGTTGAATAGATCTTAGGAATAAAAATATACATTCCCATTGTATTTTATTCTACACATGGTTGAGAACTTTAGAATTTCCCTATATTGATAGGTAATCTCTAGTAAAATTATCTTCTCTACATACAAACAACTATATAGTACTTGAATTTCTTTGAACTAGATACTAACATTGTTCTTTTCTTTGTGTTATTTTGTTACATTTTTTTTTCATTATTTCAAAATAATGAATGTTTGTTACCATTGTGTATTTTCTCCTTCCTTTCCTTCATATACTTCCACTTGTATAATTATTACTTTTTCCTCCCTTATTAAATATTTACCACTCTTTTAATTTCTTATTGCATTCTTTGACAAATTAACATGTAATTTATAATTCCTACCTATGTTGGAGTTCATTAGAGACTTTTTTATGTTATCCTCTTGGACTTTATAGCCTTGCGCATTATCCATAATGTCAATTCTTTGTTCATTTTTTGATTGAAAGTTTTATTATGAAATAGGTAGAATTCCTAGGAAATTAATGGGTCCATGAGCGTATCCTCTTTTGATATGAATTGGATCATTATATTGTTTTCCATCCATCTCGATGCATTTGGAGTGGAAAGAGTGGAGGAATCATCTCATGGGACCGTTTTTACTGGCAGGACCCTGTTTGGCGAAACAAGGTCTAAAAACTTCCTGGAGCGTTTTGAGGCATCAAATGATGTTTTTTGGGGTAGAAATTTTCCGCTACAATGCAAAACCTTTTCATGTTGTTCTACACAGAGAGATATTTTCAATGATGCAAACAGAGCATCAATCAGAGTCTGTATGCAAAGGTTATAACACTATGAAGTTGACCTTCATGTTTCACACCTATAGTTCGAGAGAATGCCACATCAACTTCGATTATTTATGGAAAAGTGGCTAGCCACGTGTATGTGATGGAAAATAATATAGAATAGTCTATATTGTAACTATATTTAATATTTGATGTAGTCGAAATTAACCACTATTAGACTATTGGGTTGTGTTATAACCGAGCCACTAGGCGGAAGAGGAATTTCGTTATTTTGAGAGAACTTGGCTCCATATATGACTAGATATAGCTAGGAGAGATCGGAGGTAGAGAAAATAGAGATGATATATGCACTGTAGCAGTCCACAGGAAAGATGTACTACTTCTCTGTACCTGCAGCCATATTTACAGAGAGAGAAAGAGAGTGAAATGACCTCAACTTTTAGTTGGATTTTCTCCCAAAAGGGTTTCCTAGAGAGCATATCTTATGTCTTGTGTGTGTATTCTAATTTTTTCGTTCTCTAATTTTCTGCATAGTTTCCATTCACATGCATGCACTAATTAAAGTTAAATCCACAAATCTTAAAGTTTAGTAAACTATAATATTGTAGAATTTTTAGAGTTTTAATATAATATTATTATATTTGTTGTGACGAACTATCCAATGGAATATCCACGGGAGTTTACAGATCATTTTGTATCATACAAGGTTACTTTGGGTATTTGTTTATATTTTTAGGGGGTCTAAGTCGACAGGGTCAAAAATCCTACAACCTAATTAAGCATGGCTGGCGAATATGTAAACGAACCCTGTGATCCTGCAGAGGCGAGGTTTTTGCAGCTTGAACAACAAGCCACGGATATAAACCGTAATGTAAACCTTCACATGGAAGTGCTAAGTAATAAGTTCAGGATATTTGTAGAAGATGAGGGTTCGAATGGAGAGGATAAACCAGAAAGGGGATCATGATATTAGGAAGACGTAGAGAACCAGTTGAAGAAATAACTCAGAAAAGATAACCTAGTTCGAGTGTCGTGAATTAGAAACTTTTTGAAATGGAAGAAAAATTCGATATCAATGCATACCATGGTGATATCGATGCTCTAAACTTGAAACTTTGGTTGTAGGAGCTGGAATTTTATTTTAGTGTCTAGAAGATTGAGGAAGGGAAAAATATATCATTCGTGCGACTGAAATTAGAGGCCATGCATTGAATTTGTTGGAGAGCCTCACGGAAACCCTGAGGTTGGAGGGAGAACCTCCAATGACTAAGTGGAAGATTTGAAAAACCTCTTTAAGTTACATTTTTATCCCATTAGGTACGTGAAGGACCAGTGGATATAGTGGATTATTTCAGGAAAAATCCAGGCCAAAGCATGCAGGAGTACACCACAGGATTCATAAATATGGCTATATTGTTGGGTATCTCTCCAAATATACCAAATGTACTCCTCAAGTATTTGGGGGGTATACAATGCCATCTGCATGATAAATTGATGTTTTTCTAGCCCAAATCAGTGGACGAGGCTTGCATATAAGCACAGTACTTGGAGAACATAGGCATAGAAAGAGAACAATCAATTGGATTGAAGCAGAAGGAGAAACATAAAGCCACAACACACCAGTGCAAAGATCCTAGAAACCACTACAACATTTATGGGAAAATAAAGGAGATGTGGTGTAAGTTGCATCCAAAGCTAAACTATAAGAACAAGAGTAAGGATAACAAGAAGAAGAATCTCATAGCTGCGGGTTCGAGTAATCAAGTTGAAAGAAACTCAGACGTGGATGACAAGATTATCTATACAAAAATACATAAGGAGGTGAATCTGAGTAGCCTTCAGTAATAGGAAGCGAAATAAATGATCAACCTCTACCATATAAAGACACAGGTAAAGAAGACAAAGATTAATGCTATGTTTAACTTAGGATCATAAGTGAGTCTCGGTGCATCAGAGCTGGTCAAGAAGTTGGGGCTAGAAGTTCGTGATCATCAAAACCCATAACCACTAGGATGGGTAAATAAATATGTAGAGTTGAAGATAAAAAAATAGTGCAAAATTAGATTTTTTATTAGTACTTATTTTATTAATGAAGTAGATATGTATGTGGTTCCCCTTGATGTATGCAGGGTCATATTTGGGAGTCCATACATGTACATGCATGATGCAATATTCATGAGGAGAGCTAACCAATACTGACTAATCAAGGATGGAAAATCATTCATCATCAACGTGCACAAAGTAAAATAAAATATTTCACTAGTAAGTGCCAACCAACCTAAGAAATTGATCAGTTCTAGTAAGAATTATGTTTTAGTTTTTTTAAGAGAAAGTCTTTCTAAAGAGGATTCAATAAGAGGCAAGGCATCCCTGGAGGGGTCTACTAAGAAACATAAAAATTAATTGGAGTTGTTATAGGCATACAAGGATGTGTTTTGAGAGCCTAAAGTGTTAGCACCTAAGAGAGAAGTGGAGCATGATAGCCAACTATTGCCAAATATTGGGTTGTACAAGAAGTCTATTATGGAAGCAAGTGAGGCAAAGAAACAATTGTAGCACCTGATGGAACAGTGTGTTAATTGACCGAGTACATCACCATGTCGGTCACCCATTATCATTGTGCCAAATAAGGATGGGACTTGGTGGATGTGTATAGATCACAGGGCATTGAATAAAATCACTCTCAATAACAGATACCCCCTACCTAGGATAGACGATCTTATAGATTAGTTGCAGCAAGAAAAGTACTTCACTAAGATGGAATTGAAGTCTAGATATCACCAAGTTCGATTCAAAGAGGAAGATACATAGAATAATGCGTTCAAAACCAGGAAAGGTTTGTATGAGTGGTTATTTATACTATTTGTCCTTTGTAACACACCAACTACATTTGTGATATTAGTGAATGATGTATTGTGCCCTCTTATAGATTCATTTTTTGTTGTCTATTTGGATGATATAATGGTATATAGTGCTACCTCCAAGGAGCATATTTCACATTTGATGTAGGTGCTGGAAACATTGAAGAAGAAGCAGCTGCTAGAAAATCGCAAGAAGTGTTATTTTTCACAATAGTATTTGGTGTATATGGGTTATGTGATTAGTGGAGGAGAGCTAAAGATAGATCCTTCCAATACAGAGGCCATCATGAAATGGTTGGTGCCAATTAATGTTTCTTAGGTATAGAGTTTCATTCGGGTAGTATAATACCTGAGGAAATTCATAGCCTCATTTTCAGCGGTAGCAGCACCACTCCACACCATAAAAACAAGTGGAAAGATTTTCCAGTGGGGAAAAGGTTAGAAAAATTCTTTCTGGGAGCTAAAGAAGAAGATTAGTCAAGCAGCAGTCCATGCATTACCAAACTTGCAGCGGCCCTTTAACGTGGAGAAAAATGTGAGTGGGTATGTTATGGCAGTTGTCTTGATGTAGGGAGGAAGGCCTATATGCTACCATTTAGAAGTATTTCGTGGGGAAGTCGTTAACTACCCTACCTACGACAAGAATATCTATGCCATGGTGCAGGTTGTGAAGAAGTGGAAGAATTATCTGATGGGAAAGGAGACATTAATCCACACATATCACTAGACATTATAGTACTTGTAGACCCAAAGTAAGCTACAACAGACCAGGAATTACAACTGGATGGGGTTTTTATATCAGTTTCATTTAGCGATCACGTATAAGAAGGGAATCAAAAACAAGTTGAACGCATGTTGTCAAGTCCACCCACATCAAAAATCACACCTTTGGGGAATCTTATGCACATGGAGCCATTCATCCATGATGCATATAGAGAGGCATATTTAGAATATGATGAATTCAAGGAGGTATATCAACATTTATAGAGTCAGAGCCATGCACATGAAGCTGACAACACCATTGACTGCCATCTCCAGGACAAGTTACTCTACAGGTTAGGTAAGCTTTGTGTTCCTAAAGGTGAGAATTTGTGGTTGATTTGAGAGGCTCACACCTCCAAGGTTGCAAGGCACTTTGGTGTAAGTAAGATCATGGCTAACTTGTATAGGTATGCATATTGGCCCAAGATGCAAGAGCACATAGCTGGGTTCGTAAGAGGATGCATGCTTTGTTGTACTAGAAAACCTAGAAATAGGAAATAGGGTCTATATCCTCCATTACTTGTACCTAATCGACCTTGGGAAAGCATTTCCATGGTCTTTGTGGGAGGTCTACTGAAAAATAGGAAGGGACATGAACACTTGTTTGTGATAGTTGACAAGTTCAACAAGATGTGTGTTCTGATGCCCTGTAAAATACCATCAACAGATAAGAAGAAACAAAATTTTTCTTTGGACAGGTCTGGGTGCACTTTGGGATACCAAGGACCATCATTCAGATAGGGATACAATATCTCTCAGTTCATTTTGGACTACATTATGGGATACGATGACACAAACTTGAAGAGATCTACAACATTCCATCGACAAAAAGATGGGTAAACAGAAGTATTCAACGGGAATTTGGTGCATATTTGGAGGGGATACAACCAGAAGCATCTGAAGACCTGGGATGAAAATCTAATATATATACAACATTCCTACAATAGAGTAGTCCAAAATTCTATAGGAAAGTCCCAATTTGAGCCTTGTTTTGGATATTTTCCACCTTCACCTTTGGATATTTCATATGGGAAACAAGGAGTGATGTAAGTAGGGAAAATTTTAGGGGTTAATATTCGCAAGTGAGCTAATTTTCCATGTTTTCTCCAAAATAAAGATTCGTCAATGTCCAGTTTTTTCTAAAAGTTATTCGCCTAGATTTTATACTCTAAAATTATTTTACCTAAATATCACCAAAATTTTATATAGAATATTATAAAATTATTATATATATAATTATTTTTACAAAATATATCCCCAAACATTTTGCAATTTGCATATTAGGGACTAGTAATATTCACTAATTCTTCTAAACTTTAAGATAAATTCCCATCCTTAAACATTTTGACGCATCAAACAAATATTTTTTGGGGTAAACCTTGTTGCTTTAGTTCCACACCTTTTCATGCTATTATAAACACAAATATATTTCCAACGAAACAAGAAGTGCGTCAATCAAAGTACGTATGCAAAATTTATGCCACTTAGAAGTTGACCTTTCTGTTTTCACACTTATAGTTCAGGAGGATGTCGCGTCAACCCCCATTATTTATGGCAAAGGGGCTAGAAATGTATTTGTGATGTAAAATACTTTATAAGATTCTATATTGTACCTCTAGTTAAGAGTTGATGTAGTCAAAATTAACCACTAGTAGGCTATCGAGTTGTGTTATAACCAAGCCACTAGAAGGAAGAGGCATTCCATTCTTTCAAGATAAGTTTGTTCCATAGCTGACCAAAGACAACCATGAGAGATAGTAGGTAGAGCACACAGAGAGGATCTGTGCAGTGTAGCAGCCCACTGACCACATGCATTTCTTCTTTGTACTTGGAGCCATATTTCTAGATAGAGAAAGAGAGCGAAGTGACCTTACCTTTCAGCTAGGTTTTTTCCCAAAAGGGTTTCCCAGAGATCATATCTTGTGTCCTGTGTGTGTGTGCGCTCTTATTTTGTCGTTCTCTAATTTTCTGCATAATTTCCATTTGAATGCATACACTAAATACAATTAAATCCACAGATGTTAAAGTTCAATAAACTATAATAGTTTATAATTTCCAAAATTTTAATATAATATTATTAGATGTATTGTGAAAAAAATTCTTGTAAAATATCCACAAAATTTTATAGATAATCTTTAAACAACTTCTAATAAGTACTCACTTTATGCTACCCAAATTCTTATAGAATTTATTATGGTTCCTAGAAAAACAAGTATACGCCTTTAGTTCTCTTTGAAAAAAAAATAACACATAATTTTCTTTGTAATTTATCCTTCATATATAAATTATTTCATTTTCTTATACTAATAGGGTGTTTAACTCATGTTTGATACATAATGTATTTTTTTTTAATAACCAAAAGTAAAGGATACTTATAAAAAGGAGACCATTGCATTGATTCTTATAAAAGTAGTACAATAAGGATCTAATTACGCCGTAAGGCGTATTTATTTGAAAACAACTTTGCTGAGTGCCTTGCTGTCATAAGCTGTACCATTCGTTTCTGTGTTAGACGATTAAATCATAATTGGCCATTGATTCGAATTCTGACGGTTGACAGTTGTTAGGCCGTTGGGACAGTTGCAAATTTCCCAGTGTTCATCAACCGATCATAATCCGAAGGCCCAAACAAAATGAATAAAAATTGAATACGTCTGTCTTTGTTTATCATTCAAACTCTAGTACTTCCTGCAAACTGCCGAGATCGATGGAGCTCTGAGAACCATCGCGGAAATACTGCTTCTCCACTCCGTGGCTGTTCATATCAGCAGCCGTATCGGCGTTCCAGGGGTAAAGTAGCCATAAAAATTTTTCACTGCTCTCTACATAAATTTCATACTTAGTTTTCCAGAATCTCATGACAGAAATGATCTTGTGTGCAAATGCTAAAGCGAACGAAATAAATGTGTGTAGAACCTTATTCATATTTGATGGCTGACAAAAATTTAATATTTTACGGCTGACATACAGTAAATTTAGGAGGTCTTGCGAAGATTCTTGAGGATAATTTTCTGCCAGCTGTCAGCACTCGCGTCAACAGAAGTTCGATTTGAAAACTTGTGTGGAAGAAATTCGAGAAAGTATTATTTTCCAGCGAGTTCAGATTAATTTATTTAGAATTTTTTATTTTTTATTTTGATTCATGAAGAACCGTATCGGAGGATGAACAAGTGCTTCCTCAGCTAATCAACGACTCGTCCAAGCTTTGTTGGGGGACTTCATTGGAATGCATTAAAATGCGCAATTCTTTTGGTAAATTAGTTTAAATCGCCCTGTCACCAACCTTCAATGAAATGTGCAAATATGTTTGGGAAATTAGTTAAAACCGTTGACTGTCGGAAAGGATTTCAATCTCCAACCCCGAATCATTTTCCTTGACACTAATAGAATCAATGGTGCATCATTTTCAGTCTCACCGTGAAGGTTTTTGTTTATTTCTTTTTTTTCTTATTGTTAAGAGGAATTGTTAACGTGTTGGGATGATTAGGATGAGATCTAAATCTAACATAGGTTATTATGTTACTACCACAATTACAACGCTTACAATGCCCAAAAAATTCTAAATTTCATTATTTGTTTTCTTTCCTAAATTACTATTTTTTTTTCAAATTTTGTAATGAGAACCCTTATCTGCATAGGTTCATTTTTCCAAAAATCACATGCTCACTAATGTAGCATCTCTGTTACAAGTAAGGCTAAAAAAATTCCATAACTCAATGAAAGTCTACTAATATAGTGCAATAAAGAAATGGGTAAACCGACCATTGGAAATAATTGTAATAA
Source organism: Pinus albicaulis (assembly GCA_034641835.2). NCBI lineage: Eukaryota > Viridiplantae > Streptophyta > Pinopsida > Pinales > Pinaceae > Pinus > Pinus albicaulis. The sequence goes on from CM076570.1 coordinate 221,082,597, forward strand.
TATATTAAATATTTTTTGGAAAAAGTAATTTGATTGGATTAGTAATACCATTTAAAATTTTACTACATTTTTATTAGATAAATTTACACTATTTCAATGGAAAATATTTTTATATAAATTTAATAGCTTACATAAATTTAGAATATTTCAATTGAAAAATTACAGTTTTTCTATGAGTAGTAAATATATTAATTTACAAAATAATAGAGATAGTAATTTTTTTTCTTACATAAATTTACACTATTTTAATTAAAAATTAATGGTTTTTTAATGAGTGATTTATACTAACTAATTTCTCATATATATCTAACAGCTCCAAAAATTTGGGACCCAGTTAATTTTATTAGGTAAAAATATAAAAAAAACCTATTATATGTTGGTGGAAAATCTTTATATATTTAAATATAAGCATATGCATAAATCTAATCATAAATTAGGTTGCAAGTTTTTTTTTAATAAAATTATGAAAATATTTTTCTTTTAAAAATTTAGTTTTACTCAAAAGCATGAAATTTTTATTAGTAGTAAATATACTAATTTACAAAATAATGGAAAAAGTGAGAAAAAATAATAGAGGTAGTAAATACATTTTTCTTTTGTTACATAAATTTACATTATTTTAATTAAAAATTAATGGTCTTTTAATGAGTGGTTTATACTAACTAATTCCTCATATATCGCTAACAACTCCAAAAATTTGGGACCCAATTAATTTTATTAGGTAAAAATATAAGAAAACCTATTATATGATGGTGGAAAATATTTATATATTTAAATATAAGCATAATATGCACAACTCTAATCATAAATTAGTTTGCCAGTTTTTCTTTAATAAAATTATGAAAATATTTAGCCTAAATTTCTTTTAAAATTTTAGTTTTACTCAAAAGCATGAAAATTCTATGAGTAGTAAATACACTAATTTACAAAATAATGGAAAAAGTGAGAAAAAATAATAGAGTTAGTAAATACATTTTTCTTTTCTTACATAAATTTACATTATTTTAATTAAAAATTAATGGTCTTTTAATGAGTGGTTTATACTAACTAATTCCTCATATATAGCTAACAGCTCCAAAAATTTGGGACCCAATTAATTTGATTAGGTAAGATATAAAAAACCTATTATATGTTGGTGGAAAATCTTTATATATTTAAATATAAGCATATGCATAACTCTAATCATAAATTAGGTTGCAAGTTTTCCTTTGATAAAATTATGAAAACATTTAGCCTAAATTTCTTTTAAAAATTTAGTTTTACTCAAAAGCATGAAATTTCTGAGTAGTAAATAAACTAATTTACAAAATAATGGAAAAAGTGAGAAAAAATAATAGAGGTAGTAAAAACTTTTTTCTTTTCTTACATAAATTTACATTATTTTAATTAAAAATTAATGGTATTTTAATGAGTGGTTTATACTAACTAATTCCTCATATATAGCTAACAACTCCAAAAATTTGTGACCCACTTAATTTTATTAGGTAAAAATATAAGAAAACCTATTATATGTTGGTGGAAAATATTTATATATTTAAATATAAGCATATGCATAACTCTAATCATAAATTAGGCAACAAGTTTTTCTTTAATAAAATTATGAAAATATTTAGCCTAAATTTCTGTAAAAATTTTAGTTTTAGTCAAAAGCATGAAATTTCACTTGGAAAAAAAAATCTTTAAATGCATTGGATCAAAACTAAAGCAAAAGATTGTAAGTTTTACTCAAAAGCATGAAATTTCACGTGGAAAAAAATCATTAAATGTATTGGGTCAAAACTAAAGCAAAAGATTGTAACCAGTGAGTTAGAGAAATTGTGGTGCCACATCTACATTGCATAGTTTTAGTCAAAAGCATGAAATATCACTTGGAAAAAAAATCATTAAATGCATTGGATCAAAACTAAAGAAAAAGATTGTAATTTTTACTCAAAAGCATGAAATTTCACTTGGAAAAAAAATAATTAAATGCATTGGGTCAAAACTAAAGCAAAAGATTGTAACCAGTGAGTTAGAGAAATTGTGGTGCCACATCTACATTACATAGTTTTAGTCAAAAGCATGAAATATCACTTGGAAAAAAAATCATTAAATGCATTGGATCAAAACTAAAGAAAAAGATTGTAAGTTTTACTCAAAAGCATGAAATTTCACTTGGAAAAAAATTCATTAAATGCATTGAGTCAAAACTAAAGCAAAATATTGTAACCAATGAGTTAGAGAAATTGTGGTACCACATCTACATTACACAACATCGAAAGCTCACAGGATACTGTCAAAGGTCACCTAACTCTGAATCTTATTCTCTCTTTTATTGATCTTTATCTTCCCATGCTCCATTTTTGGCTTGGCACAACCTAAGTCTTGCCTTGGAAAAAAAAAAGCTTCGGGGTTTCAAAATTGCAGATCCACTAAAACCCTAACCGTTATCAAATTGTCGAAGGTCACCTAACTCTGAATCTTATTCTCTCTCTTATTGATCTTTATCTTCCCATGCTCCATTTTTGGCTTGGCACAACCTAAGTCTTGCCTTGGAAAAAAAAAAAAAAGGGTTTCCACTAGCTTCGGGGTTTCAAAATTGCAGATCCACTAAAACCCTAACCCTCATAAAGTCACTGCTTCTATTAAAGAATCAACTTCTTGATTCGATTCAAGAATTCCCTATAACAGAGAACATGAAGAAGAACCCTTTGGCCACTAGGTAATATTCTCGCAAAGGAGAAAGAGGATTTGTTGGAGAGTGGGTCAATAATAGTCAATTAGAGCTTTCATGCCATAGTTGATTTTTGGATATTTTTTTAGCCATCAATGCTTGTTGTCCTATCCTATTCGTGTAACTGTATACCTGTCAAGGTCTCTTTCAACAAATTTTGCACCCACTTTGTATTTTTCCCTCTTCAAACCCTTTCCATCAGATTTAATCTTGGAATGATGATTTAGTATTTGTTGTACACATTTTCTTATTTATGATTGGAATGATAGTATTTGTTGTACACATTTTCTTATTTATGATTGGAATGATGCTTTAGTATTTGTCGTCTACATTTTCTTATTTAGGCCCAGTACGCACATACTCCACATCTTTAACACCTCCATTAGGCGCTTTCATTGGGTTTGTTCCTTCACTTTTGACCATGTCTACGTTCTCATCTCTTGAAGAAATTTTCTCTTTGTAACTTTTATTATCATTCAATTAGGAAAACCACTCATTCTTTTCATGTCATGAATCTCTACTCATTATTTTCGTGTCATGAATCTCTCTTCTCTTCATGCTTTACATGAGAAAATTCATACTTCATTTCTACAATCCTTTTCATAAGGACTAAGTTTTTCACAATAATAACACTTGCATTTGATACCTAGGCTGAAGTTTCCTCTCCTTTATGCTTTGAAGTTGTGATCTTTTTGGCTTCATCTCTTGTCTCTTTGGTGATGAAAACTTTGCATTCCTTTTACCCTTTGCTTCAACACAAAAGCATGTTCACAACTATCTTCTTCATCATATATCTTATTTTTTTCTCATTAAGTAAGAATAATCTTCTTAGCTTATTAAATGTGAAGGACATAACTCATGTTGATAAGATGAGACTTGCTACAAACAATAAAAATATAAAGGAAAATTAATGGCACTGATCATAATTTCGAAGGTTTCATCATCATCTATTTCTTTATTTACAAGCCATTCATGTTGGAATAATTAGACAATGTATTTAACTTGAACATAGGAATCATGATTTGTAAGGCTCAAGAAAGCAATATTGTATTTCATCGTAGCATGATCCTTTCCTTGTGTTGATATGTTTTTGTCTTTTAATAGTTGTCAAAAGTCACAAGTTAGTCTTATATGTTATCACCTTACGGCGTTTCCTTTGCAACATATAGTGCAATTGCTAGTTTAAAAATAATTAATTTTTTTTTTTAAACATAATATGTGCTTCATTAATCTAGTATTGTAAATGACCAAACACAACTACTTCCAATAATCTATCTCGATCGTGTATATTTTACAAAATCGTCTAAGAAAAATTGTTATTTAAAAAAAAATACAATCCTAGCAAAAGGTATGTTGGTTAACCGCTCTCTCTTACAGTACTTACAGTACTGCATGCATTAGTTGAGTTCAAGTCACTTTTATAATTTTTACATTTTTTGGGAGGAGGTTAACAAATTCATATGTCTGGAGAGAACATAGTTGTAATTAATGGATTGAAAAAAATAATATTATATTAATCAAAACTATGAGTTCAAAACCAGAAATATAGCTCCAAAACTTATATTTTTAAATTAAAAAAGAAAAAAACATATTTAAATTGAAAAGTGCAAGTGCTAATAGCATTGTTTTTTATTTTAGGATTGAAATTCAAACATTTTCAACCATTAATTTGAAATTAAAATATTTAATTATGAAATCTTTATAATTCCAACATTTTTCAATAATTACGTTCAAAACCAAAAAAAATAATTTAAACCATTATATGAATAATATCTCCAAGTTACAAATATAAAAAAATTATTAATAAAATGACCTCTATTTATCAAGTTCAAATCTAATATCATGAGATGTATAACAAATTAAAAGAAAAAACAATTATTGGCTCTACAAAGGTCGAGTTAATCCTCAAGATACATAAAAATGTGGGAAAATCCCAAGAAATCCGAATCTATCCTTATTTTTAGCCAGACTTAGGGAATTTTCTTGCAAAGAAGTTGAGTTGACCAAGCTTTGACTTGGCATGTGTGGAGTATTATTTTTATAATTGATAGGTATTCCACCATCCTTGGACATCAAGAAATTCATTCTATATCTTGGAATTCACCCAACTATCCTGTACACACGTCAACACAGGATAATATATGAGAATTTACTGAAGTAACTTCATGCAATTTTTTTTTGCTGGAATTTTATTCCTAATGCTTGCTTTTTATCAAAATTCCAAGAAATGAAAGAAATTATAAAATATATTTTTACTTTACTCTTTTGGAGTAAAATAATAATGAAATGGATGACATGGAATGAAATATGGAGAAAGTAATGAAAAATGAAGGTTAATGCTATATTGAAATGGGTATCCAAATCACAACCAACATCTTCTCTAAGTTGGAGATGTTGCATGTCCCTACGTAACAAAAATGTCTTATTTGTACATGTTCTTTTAATATTTGTACATGTTCTTTTAATATATTGAGCTACACCTACAACTTTCAACAATACAAGAATATTGGATTGAGTATGTCTTTGATTTCCTCTTATTATGCCAATGTTCATATTTTTAAAATTTTGTACCATTTCTTCATTGCATTTTGTTATTAAAACCACTTGTAGGCTTATTTTGAAATCAAAATGTATTCTCTTTCAAGTTTTCAATTTTTTTTTGTGGACATTTCATTTTCTTCATTAACTTTTTCGCTTCATTTTCTGAACGATACAATACAAGAATATTGGATTGAGTAAGTCTTTGATTTCTTCTTATTATGCCAATGTTCATATTTTTAAACTTTTGTACAATTCCTTCATTGCATTTGGTTATTAAAACCACTTGTAGGATTATTTTGAAATCAAAATGTATTCTCTTTCAAGTTTTCAATTTTCTTGTTGACATTTCATTTTCTTCATTAACTTTTTCGCTTCATTTTCTGAACAATTTATTTTCTGTAAATGGCAGATCTTTCAAGAATTTCTATTTCCCCATCATTCTTTCTAATTTTTTAATATTCTTTTTTTGTTAATTTTTAAAAAGAAACCTAATAGTTGCTTCCTTACATTTTTTCTCTTCTATTACTCTTTTAACTTCCTCTTCTAATTTCTATTTCCCCATCATTCTTTCTAATTTTTTAATATTCTTTTTTTGTTAATTTTTAAAAAGAAACCTAATAGTTGCTTCCTTACATTTTTTCTCTTCTATTACTCTGTTAACTTCCTCTTCTATTTCATGTTTTGGAGAATAGTCACTGTGCCATATTTCTTTAGATATACTTTCAGTTTCTTTTTCAAATTTCTTTGAAAATTCTTGTGCTATAGAATTATCATCTTATTTTCATTTTTCCTTATATACGGGGTTTTGTATCCCCTCAATGTAATTGTATTCCATTTGATAGGCTTTGTCAATTTCTCTTTTTCCTTCCTCTTGCTGATATCTTATGGGTTTCCTTGGAAAAGTTATGAAAATCCTTTTTTTTTGTTTTTTTTAATGATATTCTTCTTCATTTTGGACCATAAACCTTGTAATTCTACTTCCTCCAATTTCTATATTCTTCTTTGATTGATTCATTTTAATGTAGTTGGAGCAATAATTATTTTCTCTACACTTGTATATGTTTCCTCATAATGAATTTCTTCTTCAATGAATTGATTTTCTTTTAAAAATTGCTCTCATGATTTTTTATTTTTCTACAATTTATGTTGTATAATTATTTTTATGAGTTCATGTTGATAGAGACTTAATGCACCTTTACTAATAGGATATTTTTTTATTTTTATTCGACACCTTTTCTAGACTATTAAACAGAAAATAAAGCATATTCAGAGGCTTTTCTTTTTTCAGATATTGTGGGATTTTAATATGATAGAAAAATATAATGCTAAATCGTCCCACACAAGTTATGTATTTTTTTATTATAAGGGTTAATTTGACCCAAAGATGTTGCAACCTATTTATTAGTAATCTATTGGTCTAATCTACTATTCATACTCTTGATCTTTTAATGAAAGTTGTCCATACCTTCTCTTTGAACTATTCATTTTTGAAATATTTCTCCCCTTCCTAGGGAAATCCTATGATTTTTACAATTCAATGCTTTGATAAATGTATAATACGACATCCAAAAATAACTCTTTCTCCATCAAAAGTATGGGTAAAAGTCCTAGTTACCTCCATATTAAATCCATTTAATTTTGAGAAGAATTGTAACCATCTTGCTCTTTTTCCAAGAGAGTCAAACAATATGGTTCTACTTTTGAAATTAAAACTCCTTTGGTTCCATTTTTATTGTCGTCCTTTATTTTTATATTAAAACTAACTATTTGTATCCATTTTTATTGCCAAATCCCTTCTCTTTATCCTAAGAAAACTCTGCTCTGTTGAGATTTTGCTGGAGAAAATCTCTTGGATATGCCAAAAATAGGTTTTGTTGAAAAACTGATGGCATCAAATCAGCATGTGGAGATATTTCATCCTATTCTTGTGTGATTGAATTTATTATTCAGTTTCTTCTCCCATCTATAAAATGTAAGCCTGTAGAGGCAAATAATCATGAGGAATGTGAGGTGTGTGAAAGAGGAAGTGCAGATGGGCAAATTATGTTGTTGTAATCTCCTGTTGATGAATAAGATTGCCGATGCCTCTCTTTGGTGGACTAGTTTGCATAAACGTTATTACTAACTATGCTGTGCGTTCCTATCCCAAAAATGTAGAACGAGAGCTGCCGTGGACTGTTTGCTATTTACCATGATTGTGAGCTGCCGTGGACCATTTGCTATTTACCATGATTCTGAGCTGTCGTGGACCATGAGCTGCCATGGAATGTTTTTTAAATTGATTTATTGAAATGGTAAGGAAAAGCATATGATATGGTAATTTATTGCCGTGGACAACTGTGATATGGTAAGGAGCTGTGATATGGTAAGGAGGTGTCTTTTTTAAATGGAAAAATCGATTTGCATTTATACGCCATTTTAAATCGATTTATATATGTAATGCCATTTGTATTGGAGCGACTTTAAATCGATCAATTGTAATATTGATTATCGATTTACTTGCATTCATTTATATCGATTCATTATGCATCAATTTAATGAAATTGTCATTAATTTATATATTGTATTATCCCATTGAAATGTAATATGCCATTATATTGGGCCTAGGGCCTAGGAACTAATTTTTTTGACGGTGGTATGTGCGAAAGGAATTGCATATTTTTTTTCTTTAAGGGCATTTCTTATCAAAATTATTAATTTTGATTAAAAATAAAAAATCTTCATTTATTAAGATTTGAAATTGGAGATTTTTTGACACAAGCTATTCAATATGGAAAAAACCAAAAGTGCTCGATTTGAGATCGAGAAGTTTAATGGGAGAAATAACTTTGAGATCTGGAAAGTGAAGATGCATGATCTACTCGTACAACAAGGTGTGGCGAAGGCGCTTTTGGGAAAATCCAAACAACCTTACACCATCACTGATGACGAATGGAGTGACATCTATTACAGAGCATTGATCGGCATACAGTTGTGTTTGGCGGATGATGTGTTATTTAACATCATGTCAGAGAAAACAGCTGCTGGTTTATGGACAAAGTTACAGAAATTGTACATAACGAAATCCTTAACAAATAGGATTATTCTGAGGAGATAGTTGTACAGATTGTGCATGAAGGAATGTACGATGATAACTGATCACATGAATACCTTTAATACTCTCTTGGTGCAGTTAGAAAGTATAGAAGTAAAATTTGATTCAGAAGATAAAGCTGTAACTTTATTATGCTCTTTGCCTGAGTCATGGGATCATTTTGTTACTTCTATAAGTCTTAGTTCATTAGAAACCCTTGAATTTAATGATGTTGTTGGAGCTATGCTGTCTGAAGAAACCAGGAAGAGGTCAAATTTAGAAACCTCTACATCAGAAGCAATGATGGTTAGAGGTCGTTCTAAAGAAAAACACTTCAGTCAGAAGAACAACTCTCGGTCCAAATCGAAAGGGAAGAAGAGTAAGTTAAAATGCAGGTTTTGCGGCAAATCGGGACATTTGAAGAAGGACTGTTGGAAGAGACAAAAAACATCCAAAGGAGACTCTTCAACAAAAAATAAACAGGCAAACACGACAGATACAGGTTCAGGTTTGGCATCCGGTTCAGGTATAAGTGATGAAGTTCTATCAGTTAATTTGTTAAATCATGATCAACATTGGCTATTAGATTCTGGTGCATCCAATCACATTTGCATTCATAAAGAGTGGTTTAAATATTATAAATCAATCAATGATGGAGTTGTTTACATGGGTAATTATTTCTCATGTAATGTTGTGGGAATTGGAAGCATCCAGATTAAAATGTTTGATGGGACAGATAAAATCTTAACTGATGTAAGACATGTGCCTGAACTCAGGAAAAATCTTATTTCTATAGGAGTGTTAGACACAAATGGATATAAAACTTTTATTGAAGGTGGAGTAATGAAAATTTACAAAGGAATCCTATTAGTAATGAAAGAAAAGAAGGTTGGAAATATTTTTCAGTTAGAAGGAAGAACATAGTCAGATCATGCTTCTACTGTATCTGAAAACAACAATGATTCTATTCGACTATGGCATCAACGATTAGGACATATGAGCGAAAGATGATTAAAAATTTTATCTGATTGTAAGTTACTTCCTAGTTTAAAATCTTCTAAGTTAAATTTCTACAAACATTGTACATATGGGAAACAAAGCAAGCATAAATTTAAAACTGGAAAACATACTAGTAAGGGAATCCTTGATTATATCCATTCTGATATTTGGGGTCCATATCCTACCACCTCATATGGAGGATCATCATATTTTGTATTTTTTATAGATGATTTCTCTAGAAAAGTAAGGGTCTACATGTTAAAAAGAAAGTCTGATGTATTCACAGTTTTCAAGCAGTTTAGAGCATTAGTAGAAAACATCACTGGAAGAACCATTAAATGTTTAAGAACTGACAATAGTGGTGAGTTTACTTCAAAGGAATTTGATAATTATTGCAAGGACGCTGGGATCGAAAGACATAGAAATACTTCTTATACTCCTCAGCAAAATGGAGTTGCTGAACGCATGAACATGACTCTTTTAGAAAGAGAAAGAAGTATGCTTAGTAACGCCAATTTGCAGAAGGAATTACGGACATAAGCAGTATCTATGGCTTGCTATTTGATAAATCGATCACCATCAACTGAAATAGGATGAAAAATTCCTCAAGAGGTATGGAAAGGTCATCCTTGTGATTATTCTAAACTGAAAGTTTTTGGTTGTGATGCATATGCTCTAATTCCGAAACATCAGGGTTCTAATTTAGATCCTAAATCTAAAATATATATCTTTTTTAGATATGGTGATGGGATTAAGGGATACAGGTTGTGGGATCCTACTACTCACAAGATCATCATTAATAGAGATGTTAAATTCAATGAATCTTCACTTGATAATCTAGATGTAGATGATAAATTGAAACAGGAAAAAGTACCTAAGCTTCAACATATTCAATTTGAAACCAGTTCAAATATTGATGATAGTCCAGATGAACAAGTTTCAGATGCAGATGAACAAGGTTGAGATGCAGATCATGAACAAGTTTTATATGCAGATCATGAAGAAGTTCCTACAGATAATAATCAGCAAATTGTGGAAGAACCAGAAACATCTTTAAGGAGGTCCATGAGAATCAGACATCCTCCTAAAAGGTATGATGGTTATGTTACTTCAATTACTTTAAACGCTAATGATGATGAACCTTTATGCTATCAGGAAGCTATAGAAGGTTCTAACAATGATAAGTGGAAAGAAGCTATGAAGGATGAGATGAAGGCATTAGATAAGAATGCCACATGGGATCTGGTGGAACTTCCTAAAGACAGAAAAAATGTGGGATGTAAATGGGTTTACAAATTGAAAAGGGGTGTTGATGATAAAGAAGACAGGTACAAAGCAAGGCTAGTCGCAAAAGGTTTTTCTCAAAAAGTAGGAATTGACTTTCATGAGATATTTTCACTAGCTGTTAACATTGTTTCAATTTGGATTGTCTTAGCATTAGTTGCTTTACTTGATTTAGAATTACAACAACTAGATGTTAAGACTGCATTTTTACATGGAGATCTAGATGAAGAGATTTATATGGAACAACCTGAAGGGTTTTTTCAAAATTGCAACAAGAAATTTTTCTGCAGGTTCAAGAAGTCATTGTATGGTCTGAAGCAGTTGCCTCGACAATGGTACAAGAAATTTGATTCTTTCATGATGAGCCAAAATTATATAAGAAGTGAACATGATCATTGTGTTTACTTTAAGAAATTAAGTAATGACATATTCATTATCTTACTGTTTTATGTTGACAATATGCTTTTAGCAAGCAAAAGCATAATTGAGATCAACAGGTTAAAGGTTCAAATGGCTAGGACATTTGATATGAAATATCTAGGAGCAGCAAGATAGATTTTGGGCATGGAGATTTTCAGAGACAGGGGAAATGGTAAGCTGTGGTTATCACAAGATAAGTATATTGAGAAAATACTCTTAAGGTTTGGTATGAACAATGTGAAACCAGTTTCAGTCCCTTTAGCTTCCCATTTTAAGCTTTCTTCAAGTTTATGTCCTAATACAAATAAAGAAAAGGACTATATGTCTCGAATTCCATATGCCAATGTAGTAGGTTGTTTGATGTATGCGATGGTCTATACACGACCAGATATTTCACATGCAGTTGGGGTTGTCAACAGGTATATGGAAAATATAGGGAAAGAACACTGGTCAGCAGTGAAATGGGTGCTTCGGTATCTGAGAGACACAAGTGATTATTGTATCACTTATGACAAAAGTAGTGAATTTGTTTGCAGATATGTTGATTCTGATTTTTCAGGTGATTTGGATAAGAGAAGGTCAACTTCAGGATATGTCTTTACTCTTGCAGGTGGAGCTATTAGCTAGATGTCAAATCTACAAAAAATTGTTTCTTTATCCACTACAGAAGCATAATACATAGTTGCTTCACATGCTTGCAAAGAAGCGGTTTGGTTGAAAGGTTTGTTTGGTGAGTTTGGTAGGTTGCAAGACAACATTAATTTATTTTGTGATAGTCAAAGTGCAATTCACTTGGCTAAAAATCTAGCCTATCATTGTAAATCAAAGCATATACCTATAAAGTACCATTTTGTAAGACAGGTTATCAATGAATGGGGAGTCTCTGTTGAAAAAGTGCATAGAAAGGAAAACTGTGCAGACATGTTCACGAAACCAGTTTTATTAGAGAAGCTATGATGGTGTCTGGCTTCTCTTGGATTGCAAAGAAAATAAAATAAGAAAAGAACAAGGTATCAGGCTAATTGTTGTCAAGGTGCAGATTGTTGAGATTTTGCTGGAGAAAATCTCTTGGATATGCCAACAATAGGTTTTGTTGCAAAACTGATGGCATCAAATCAGCATGTGGAGATATTTCATCCTATTCTTGTGTGATTGAATTTATTATTCAGTTTCTTCTCCCATCTATAAAATGTAAGCCTGTAGAGGCAAATAATCATGAGGAATGTGAGGTATGTGGAAGAGGAAGTGCAGATGGGCAAATTCTGCTGTTGTAATCTCCTGTTGATGAATAAGATTTCCAATGCCTCTGTTTGGTGGACGTAGCCCAGATTGGTTGGGTGAACCATGTTAAATTCTCGTCTTCATGTGGGATTACTATGTGTGTTTTTATTTTTTTTCCACTGTGTAACTCTGACATGCTCTATGTCGTGAGAAAATATTGAGCTTGTTCAAGTTTTTGAAACCTAAAATCATAACATCTATCATGTTACTATTATAACATTGTCATACATAGAAAATTATTTCAATTACTCTGCTTAGAATTTTCACAAGTTCAGTTTTATTTCTGTTACATTGGATTTCTATTGTTTACAATTACGGATTACGATGCCATTATCTCTACCCGCATCCCCTTTTTTCAACTCTGTTTCCATCCTTATGCTCTATATCTTTTGCCACAAAATCTTGTGCTCCAAAATTATTTGCCTTCATTTCAGGAGAATTATGTTTTGATACCCAAAACCCTAGCTTATGGAATCTCTGACTCTTACATTTCAAAACTATCAATGTAATCAAGATTTTGAGTATGAACCACATCATGAGGTCTCAAGAAATTCACAACTAGTTTGAATATATGACATAAATGTTGCTAGTGTTCAAATTCCTCCTTGTGTTCGCAAATTGTTCCTTATCTTCATATATTCTATGACTTTTTTTTCCTTGTTGATTCTTCCGAAAATAACAAAATTATCTGTGGATAGGGATTTTATGTTAACTTATGTAATTGTTAGTATAAAATGTAAATTTTCCTTATTGAATTTTATTAAGAACTCGTTATGGATGTGTAATTCATCATAAAAACATGGCATACGGCAAAAAACAAAGAATACAATGATTTCAAAGAATATGAATTTAGATGTAAAAAATAGGGCATAATAGTTCATAAAAACAACGTAAATGCTCTGTGATTCCTCATAAAACGGATCATATCAGTACTGTAGGTTGCAATAGTTCACAAAATTACAGTATATGTTGTAGTGACTTCACAATTTTTCATGCAAATCGAACTTATAGCGGAGTGATACTACTTTTAATTGTGACGGTTCTCAATGCTAAAAGGGCTTCCTTTATGATCATTCCTATAAGTGTTTTCTCTTGTAGTGATGATATGTGGGTTCTTAAACCTATGAAAGGTACCTTCTATAAAAGATTTAGATAGAAGCCTCTAGGGGTATGGATTTAATATTATACAAGAATCAAATATATTCCAAGATCAACTCTTAATTATTCATGAATTCATTTGATCTTCCTTCAAATTTCAATCTATAGGATAATTTTATCATGTATTTATCCTTACAAAGGAATGATTTGAATTTCTATGGACAATCAAACAAAGTGCTTTATCAAGAACTGTATGTAACATCCTCGGGTTGATTTTCCATGTAAATAAAATAAGATTAAGGTCAAGGGACACATATTCCAAGTTGAATGGTGGGAAAACATTATAGTGGGCATGAATTGTGGTTTATTAATGGCTATGGAAATTGGCAAAGGCATTGTCAAAGGCAAAGAGGAAATAATTGATATCTAATTATGAGAAATAAAGGGAAACAGGAAAAAAGGAAGTTGAACAGAAGAATATATGCATGCAAGGTAAATTAGAGAAAAAAAATGAGGAAAATGAAAGAAAAAGGAGACATAAATGATAAAAATGAAATCCAGAAAAAATTCACAACTTTTGTTAGTTTTTCATTGGTTCTCTCCTTCCACACTTTTAAAGTCCCATACACTCTTGCACACTTAGAGCATTTTTGGAGCATCCTAGCATCCACTTAGACTTGGAGAAAGAAAGAAAAGGACAAGCAAGGAATTTACAATATAAAAGGATATTGGATAAGAAGCTACAACAAGATTACATTGTAGGTAAGAGGTTGCATTTATGATTTTCCTTGATTAAAATTGGATGCACGATACATGCATGTGGTTCCTTGGTTATTTTATATCATTTTCATGGATATTTTCCTATATTGACAATGGTTTCAACCTTTCCTTGCCATTTCTTGGATAGCCATGTAGTGGGTTCTCTATTTGAGATTTCGGATTGGTTCCCAGGTTCCCTATGACTGTGGGTTAGGATAGAATCTTTGGAGCCTTAGAATAGCTTTGGTTCCGTGGAGGTTGTGGGTTGAGATGGAATATGTCTAGAGACTTGTAATATCTTGGGTTACCTGGAGACTGTGGGTTGAGGTAGAATCCCTAGAGCCCTAGACAACTTCAGAAGATACCAATTTTATAATTGGTATTAGTGAGTTATGGACCGGTTAGGTGGAATCATTTTGGTTGAGGGTTGAGGTGGTTTGGCCTCTGCAAGTTTGGTTAGTTAAATTTTCGTTTAACCAATATGATCCCACATTCACACTTGTAATATGGCATCGGTGTGATTGGTTGAAACAGATATTTTGGTTCAACCAATCTATGGTCAGGTCATACATGGAAGTCCCTAACTTGGTTGGAATTTTCATATGTTAATATGACCTATTTTCTTATTATATTTAATGAGCACATGTACTGGTTATTATTTTGACCTTATGTTGATTTCTCATGGTTTCTATTATGGTTATATGATTGTTTAGACTGTATGCTCTTGCAATGGTTTTTTTTAATGATTTGATAAGTTATCAACTAGTTAATGAATGCATGGGCTAACACATATTGTTGTAGTTAGCTAGAGAGAGAACTGAGCCTTCTTGCTGATTCTCATATTTACTTTATAAGTCTATGATTAGATATAAATTCATGGCTTGTAGCTATTATGTTTAATATTTGTTTGACAAAATTTTGTTCATGTATTAGGCATGTCTTCGTCAAGATATTTCTTGAGTATTGATGATTTATACTTGTTATCATTGTTGATTACATTATAGAAAGTTTTGGGAACTTCTAGGAAGTGGCCATAAGGATAGCACTAAAAAAGTGGCATAGAAATCATCACCACATGCATAGAATAGGAAAATTTTGGTCATAAATGCATGCAAGGAGGCTTATGTGTGCAGTTGGAACCTCATACTTGAATGCACGATGTGTCATGGGTGTGGTTGGAGCCTCATAACTACATCCACAATGTGTCATGGGTGATGTTCGAGTGTCAAGCTTGTGAAAATTCATTTGAGCTCAGGGATTGATCACCAGGGATGGTTGTCAAATTGCTAAGTGATCTAGTGTCCCTAAGGGGTGGTGGTATGTGTTTTGGTTTATAGGACCCACTTCCATAACTGGAACATGTGTGATAATTTCTTAATATAGAAACCCTACTACTATATTTATTTACTTCTCCTACTTGTTTGATTTATTTAATAAGTTATTTTCTAAATATTCAGTAAAACATCAAAGAAAATACAACTACAACCTACATATATAGATATATCATTTACTGAAGCATAGCGCACACATGATAAAGGACACAGTATTTTTTTGGACAAGTCCCCAGAAAAACCTAATGTGGGAAAACCGGTGTAACAACTCTTAGAGGGTTTGTTTATTAAGCATAATATCTGAAGACAATCAAGGGAACCAGTAATGGTTTTCCGAACAAATAATTTCATGAAAGATGTACCTATCACCTAGAGACAAAAAATATGGTTGATTTAGCCGAGGAAGCACTCCTATGAAATACACTGAATACGAGCCCTTTCTGGCCCACTGGAACCCCAATGTTTCTCCTCCAGCCTCTACGTCAACTTCTCCTACCCAAGGTAGCCACTGCGTAACCTCTACGCAGCACAGGCTTCCCCTGCACCACCCTTCTAGGCTCAGCGCTACCTTTGTGTCACCTTGAAGGCCTTGTGTTAGCCTTTGTGATGCCTCTGTGTGAGCCTAGCTAGGCTACATCCCTCTCGATGGTCTCTACGTTTCCTGGTACAGATCTACCTCTCTACCTTTGTATTCTTGGTCTCAAATTAGAATAATCCCTTGTCAATATTTCCCTCACAAGCACTAAAATCTCACTCGAAAATTCTTAGCAAACCACACCACATAATTTCAGCTTAGCTCAATTTCTACCGCTCTATGTGTATTCTCCAACTGACACGAAGCCTTCCTTTAATAATTTTGTAATCTCTAATCAACGAATAATATTAGAAAAGAATTTATCCATGTTAATTAGAACATTCTCACCCACATGTTTAAATTAATTCACTTTAATTTTTTAAATTTCCCTAAGTTAGGCTTAGGATCCCCATTAAAAAATTTAATTATTTGAATAACTTTCACACTTGGTGGAATTTCTCCAAATGATTTTTGGGTCATGGAGATCTCATGTGTTCTAACCCCTCCACAAGGTTTCAAAGCTAGAGCACATCCAATCCTACCCTAAATCTCTACACCCCCTCTTAGCGAGGAATTTTCTCTAGCAACACTTCACTATAGAAGCATTACTCTTATCTCTCACATTAGTCCCCTGTATTGGTGGTGCTTGGCCTGCTACCCTCCATCCATTGCGTTGCTTCTTTCAAAAATTCTTCCCATGACCCTATGAAAATCACTACCACATATATACTACATGTACGTCTCAAATTTCTACATCATGTTGCCTATAACACTGCCACTGCTAACTGTTGCACTCCAACTCAGTTGCTGAGAAGTAAGAAATTGAAGGACATCACCCAAAAACTGACAGAAAAGCTAGTCTAGCTACATCTCATCACTGAAAGACCCTTTGTTGCTGCTCTACATTATCTCTCTTGAGCCTCTGCACAACAACTGCTCTACACTATGTAAGCACTACCCCTCTGCGGTGTTGAAGTCCCATGAGCCTCTGTGCTACTGCTTCGACATTGCTACTGTAAATACACTGTGCTACTCCAATATTCAGCGTTGATGCACTGCCTTGTGAATTTCCATGATATTCTGCATCCACTGATTCCAGTTATCCTACTACTGTCTTAAGGCTCCCGTAGCTCGTATGTGATCCAAGAGTTTGGGCACCTCAAGGATCCCACCATCACCATCTGTAGCTCACTCTATAGTTCTATGTCACCCCACCTCCTCTATCGATGTAGATGAGGAATCATGGCCACATCATCATCACTGTCATCATCTCCTTTCACTAAAGTTGTCTTGGAATCTAAATCTTCCTTTCCCTTCTTCTTAGGAAAAGTATTGGAGAAGTGTCCTAATTCACCACATATGAAGCACTGGAACTTGGATAAGTCCTTCTTCATCTTCCCTTACTACCTCTGTCCCTTAGATGCTAGGGCTGCATTTTCCTCCTACTCCTTCTTAATCTTGACTCATCCGCTGTCGAATTCCCTCTTGGTTATTCTCTTGATATCCTCATGTCGAAGGATCGCCCATATGTCCCCCCAGTTTGGAATTTTTCCTCTACCCAAAATGATTTGGATAAAGGTCGCCCACTCATCAGTGACTTCATTCATGGTAATCCTCACCATGAGTCCATCATTAGGAGTTTCCCCCATGGCAATTAGATGGTCTTGAATAGTGTGCAATCTAAAGAGGAAATGATCAATCTCCTCTCCCTTGTGCATCTAGAACATCTGCATATGTTTCTCTACAAGCATCTTCCTCTGGACAGAGCTACCTTGATACAAAGTGGTTAGTGATGTCCACACCTCGTTTGTCATCTTCTTCTCAGTAATATGCGGAACCATGTGATATTTCACTCCATCCATGATCACACGTTTAGCCTGCACCTTATTTTTCCAGAACTTCTTCAGAACATCAATATCAGTCGGCATAGCCACGACATTCTCGGCATGGTCTCTCTCTAGTGCCATACTCCTCAATTAATGTAAAGATTTTTCCTTTCCAGATAGAAAATTTTACTTACACCGTTTGACCTATCTTGATCTCTCAGTCCAGATGGGGCCATCTCTACTCAAATTTTCGAAGGAAGTGCTCTTCTCCCTTCTACTGTTGCTAAACTTAGCAAAAGACCGGATATGTGTTTCTTAGAAATAGAAACCCTCTAATGAGTATGTTTCCTCTTAAAAATTACTTCCCTCAAGGAAATCCTTCACCGATTCTGACAAATCAGCCCTCTACGATGACTCCTCTTGATCGAATATCATATTTATTAGATATAAAATCTGTTGAGGAATTGTTACCCCTTACTTTGTCAACCTTGCTAGGCATTATTCTGCATTGGCAGAAACAATGCCCCACCATCAACTTTGAAGATAAAAAAATTGCACTTCTAGCCAGGACAACCGACACAATGTCACTCCCTCTTGGAATACATCACCCTCTTCAGCATGCGTCAACTCAGTGTGAGCTTCACAGGTTTTGTGTGACCCTTATGGTCCTATGTCAGCCTCTACGCTAGCTCTGCATGAGCATATTGGCTTTATGTCACCCTGCAAAGCCCCTGCACTGTCCTTCTGGTGTTGCGCTGCCTCTTTCTGGATCTATGCAGCTTTAACTCCCCTCCTGCAGCAAAAAAATATTCAGCCCTATGCTGATGGCTTCAGCTTGATCTGCAATCACTCTGATACCTGTGAAAATTTCTTAATATGGAAACACTAATGCAATATCTTGATTTACTTCTCCTACTTGTTTTGTTTAACTAACAAGTTATTCTTTGAATATTCAGTAAAAATCAAAGAAAATACAACTACATCCTACACATATATAAAAATCATTTACTAAAGCATAACACACACATGACGAAGGAAATAATATTTTTTGGACAATGTCCCCAGAAAAACAGAATGCGGCTAAACCGATGCAACAACTCTTAGAGGGTTTGTATATTAAGCAAAATTATCTGAATACAATCAAGGGCACCAATAATGGTTGTCCCAACAGAGAATTTCATGACAGATTTACTTATCACTCGAAGACATAAAATATGGTTGATTCATTCAAGGAAGCACTCCTTTGAAATATGCTGAATACGAGCCCTTTCTGGCCCACTAGAACCCCACCGCTACTCCTCTAGCCTCTGTGTTAGATTATCCTTCCCAACGTAGCCACTGCATAGCATAATATCCCCCTGTGTCACCCTTTTGGGCTTAGTGTTACCTCTACGTCACCCTGAAGACCCAATGTCAGCCTATACATTACCTCTGTGTGAGCCTGGATGGGCTACGTCACTCCTTCTAGTCTATGTCTTTCCTGGTACAGATCTGCCTCTCTCCCTTTGTATTCTCAGCCTCAGATCAGAATAAACCCTCCCTGATATATCCCTCACAAGCACTGCAAGCTCACTTGAAAATTCTCAGCAAACCGCACCCCAGAATTTCGACTTAGCTCAAGTGCTACTGCTCTGTGTGTATTCTCCAACTGACCCCAAGCCTTCTTTTAATACTTTTCTCGTTGACAATCAATGACTATGATCTAACCTCTAATCAATGAATAATATTAGAAAATACTTGATCCATGTTACTTAGAACATTCTCACCCACATGTTTAAATTAACTCACTTTAATTTTTTAATATCCCTAAGTTAGACTTAGTGTCCTCACTAAAAAATTTAATTATTTGAATAAATTTCACACTGGGTAAAATTTATCTAAACAATTTCTAGGCCTTGGATATCTCATGTGTCCTAACCCCTCCACAAGGTTTTAGAGCTAGAGCACATCTCATGCTACCCAAAATCTCAACAACATGGAGGTCAAGTCATGTCATAGTACCACTTAGATCATGTTTACCTTGGATAACTTGTAAAAGTGGCTAAATTTGGGAGGCGATGTTTCAACGTAGTATCAAAGCTTCAAGGTTGAAACTGTTGGAATAGTGGAATAAATGCATATTGTTATGAATGCATGTCAGTTTTTTATGTGTTCATCATGAATCCATGTTGGTTATTCTTTTTTGTGGTTCTGGTTATCATGTAGGCAGTTAGTATTACAGTTTTTTCTTAACATGCATGATGTTGATATGTAGATGTCACTATATATAGACCATGCTAATATGAATTTATTTGTGTATATGTGATAGCATCCCCTAAGATACACTAAGGTATTATATAGATTATTTCTTCTATTGGTTTATCTAACATGGTATGTTTCTAGGAAATACAATATTAGAGATGGAGAGAATAATGGTGGATTATAGTTCATATGACTCCCCTTATAGGCCTGATATGAATTCTAGGGAATCAGAAAGGTTAGTTTGGAAACACTGAGAAGATTATTCCCCTAAGATAGAAGATATATTGAGGAGTCGTGATGGAAAACTTTCGAATTTTCAAGGAAAATAATAACATGTTGTTTGATATGTGAGAAACACTCTCAAGGCTTAGAAAAAGCAAGGAAAGGTCAATGCAGTTATCCTTCAAAGCCTTTCATATTTCCAGAGGCATGGACAAATCGAGATCAATCACGAAGTTAGGAAGAAGGAGAAGACAAACGGGGAATATGGTAGTTGGTATCAGAGAAGACACATGATGGACAAATATGATACATTCATAGGTGGCATATATTTTGGTACACCTCAAAGGAGGGATAGTACTCATAGATTATGTTCTATCTCTGGTTCTCGAAGACATCATTACGATAACCACCAACATCCGTATAGGAGGAGTGACAAGGCATATTTTATAGAAGAAATTAGGAAAGCCAACCCTCCTACATTTGACGGAGATATGAAGAAATCACAAGATGCAGAAGAATGGCTACTTTGGGTTTGAAAAAGTTCTTCATATTGCATGATTATTCAAAGAGCATGAAATCCAAGATAGCTGCCTTTAGTCTCAAAGGAAAAGATGATACTTGGTGGGAAGATGTGAATAATGTCAGAAGCATTAGTAAAGAGGAGCTGATTTGGGATGATTTTGAGACTCTTTAAGAAGTATTACCTATTTGAAAGATATTATGCTGACAGGGCCATAGAATTTTATGAGTTGAATATGCATTCTATGAAAAATGATGAGTATACTAGCATATTATTGGAGTTGTTGAGGTATGTCCCTTATCTTAAGGATGAGAAAGTGAAGGTTTAAAAGTTCATTAGTGGGTTCCTAGCAGCATTCGAAGACCATATTTAGTTTTATTATCCTCGATTAGTACAAGCAGCCATGAGAAATATTAAGCATTTTTATGAGCATCCAAAGTGAAAGCCTGAGCTCAAGCATGATTTGAATGGGAATTAAAATAATAAAGGAAATTGGCCTCAATATAGGAGAGGAAGACCTCTAGATGTAAGTGACAAGGAAAATGTAGCGACTTATAAAAATTTCAATGCATTTGATAGAGGAAATGGGTCTCGTCCTGAGGAGCATAATAAGAGTGGAGGCAGAAAGAATTTCGGGTGTTGTACTTATATTGGAGAGCATTGCAAAATTGAGTATCCATCACACTAGGGTGGTAGCCCGCATATTTATAGTGCTCAAGAGGCATAAAAATTTGGATATGTTGGTCATATTATTCCTCATATTTATGAGGCAACGGGTATTAGGAAGACTAATCATCAAGAATATGTTATTTAGGTGAAAGTTAAGCTTTATGATAAATTTTTTTATATTTTGATTGATATTGGTTCGAATTATAGCTATATCAGTCCTGACCTAGTGGATAAGTATTCCTTGAATAAATAATTGCATGCAGAATCTTGGTTGGTGAAGTTGACTATAGGAACCAAGATAAAATTTCATCATTGGGCAAGATCTTGTGCATTTGAGTTGAGTTTTATGACTACGTCAACATATCTAACTGTGCTTACTTTGGGTTCATATAATATGCTTTTGGGCATGGACTAGATATTCATTCACAGTACTAAAGTGGATTTTTATGGAAATAATTTTGAGTGTATGGATGATGATAGGGAAAGGATAACCTTGCATGGAAAGAAGAAGTATGAATCAATGAGAATGGTTACACATATGCAAGAAAATGTAGTCATAGGAAATGATGTTTATTGTTTGCAGTGCATATTTATAGTGACAAAGGGAAGCATGTTGAGGACGAGAAAATCCTAAAGAGGTATCCTATTTCATGATACTTTCAAAATTTGTTTCCTACAGAGATTCTAGCTTTTCCTCATAGAGAGACGAAATTTTCCATTGAATTGATTCCAGGTGTATTAAAACATCTAAGGAACCTTACAAGATGATTACTTTAGAGTTTGTCGAATGAAAGTTGCAACCTAAATAAATTATTGATAAAGGATACATAATTCCAAGTGTGTCGCCTTGGGGTGCACCAATATTGTTTGTAAGGAATAAGGATGGTACTCTTAGGCTATGCATTAATTACAACTAATTTAAAAAATTGACAATCAACAACAAGTATCCATTTTCACGGATTGATGAATTGTTTGAGCGGCTGAAGGGAGCAACAATGTTCTCAAAGAGTGATGTGAGATCGTGATATAATTAGGTGTTCATCAAAGAAGAATGCATCTACAAGACTACATTCCATACAAGGTATGAGCATTATGAGTTTGTGGTAGTTCATTTTCGTCTTACTTATGCTACATCCACCTTCATGTTTTTTATGAAGGCTGTGTTGTGTTATTATATGGACAAGTTTGTGATAGTATTTTTTCATGACATATTGTTAAACTCAAAGAATGAGGAATAACATGTAGAGAACCTTACATTAATATTGAGATCATTGAGATAGCATAAATTTTATCCCAAGCTCATCAATTGTAGTTTCTTTCGATCTCTGGTTCATTACTTGGGAAATGTTTTTTTGAAGGAAGGGATAGTAGTGGACCCAAAAAATATTAAAGATATCATGCAATGTCCAAATAGTAGGAATTTGGATGAGGTCATATCATTCATGGGACTAGCAGGTTATTACATGAGGTTCATTGGCATCTTCTTGAGGATTGGATATCCTATTAGATATTTGCAGAGGAAAGGAAAGCAGTTCGAAAGGAATGAAGAGTGTGCAACTAGTTTTGAGTAGTTGAATAATTTTCTTACAAATGCTTCAGTTTTGAATATTATAAATCTTGATAAGGAGTTTGTGGTTTGTACATATGCTTACAAGGAAGGACTAGGTGGGGTCCTAATATTAGAAGGGAAAGTGGTATGATATGAATCAAGGAAGTTGAATGAGTATTAAATAACTATGTGACTAATGATCTTAAGTTGGAAACTATCATTCTCGCATTAAATATGCAGAGACATTATCTCATTGGAAAGAGGTATTTTTTAATGAGTGATAATAGTGGACTGAGGTACTTGTTTTACCAACCCAATCTACATGCTAGGAAAGTGAGATGATTGGCTACCCTCAGTGAGATTTATTTTTATATTAGCTACATTAAGGGTATGGAGAACAGGGCTGTTGATGCTCTTAGTAGGAAAGTGCAAGTGAATCATATCTCAGTTATGAGCTCTTATGGTAAAAATTTGCAAGAACATATTTTGCAGACATGACAACATGATAAGAAGTACTAGTAGCTGAATTAGAGATTACAACAGTAGGGTGAAGGTGATAGAGATGAGGCGCATCACCTCACAATAGATGGCTTGTTCGAATTTAGGAACATGATTTATGTGACAAATAGTAGTGAGCTAAAGAAGCTTATCTTGAGGAAGTTTCATGTTAAACCATATTCATGCCACCCAATATACTAAGAGAATTTGAAAAATATTAAGAAGTTCTATCATTGGCCAAACTTGAAGAAAGAGGTGCATGATTTCATTGCAAGATGTTTGGGTTGTCAACAGTGAAATTAGAGTGTAATAATCCAATTGGTATATTGTAGCCTATCCCGATTCTAGAATGGAAATGGAAGGTCATTTCCATGGACATCATTACAATATTATTGATGAAATAAAGGAAACATGATTCTATCATGGTTGTGGTTGATATGTTGAGAAAATTAGCTCACTTCATTGCAGTGAAGTCTACTAATTCAACTAGCGAGGTAGCTGAAATCTTAATCAGGGAGATAGTGAGGTTGCATGGTGTTCCTAAAAATATTATATCAGATAGAGATGCCAAGTTCAGTTCCTAGTTTTGGAAAGAGTTTTTTCCAGGCCTGGGGACAAATTTAGCTTTTAGTACAACTTATCATTTATAGACAGGTGGATAGACAGAGAGGGTTAACAAGATTTTCTAGAATGTGTTGAGAATGTATGTCATGCATCAATAGAGGAAGTGGGAGGAGTATATTCCACTAGTAGATTTTTCATATAACAATGGGTATCAAGAGTCATTGAAGATGTATCCATTTGAGGCTCTTTATGGGTGGAGTTGTAACACTCCTATGAACTGGAGTTATTGAGTGAGAAGGGTTTTGATTGGACCGTATATTTTGGAAAACATGGAGCATGGGATGTATGTTATTAGAATGAATTTAAGGACAAGATAGGACAAACAAAGAAATTATGTGGATTAGCATAGATCATTCAGGGAGTTTTAGGCTGGAGAGCATGTGTACTTGTGCATCAAGACCAAGAGGAACTCCTTGAGGATTGGGTCATTTTCCAAGTTGCCACCTCACTATTGTGCAGATTTTGAGATCCTTAAGAGGATGGGACCAGTGGCCCACCGACTTACACTATCACCAATAGTTAAATTCCATGATGTTTTCCATGTTTCATTTCTTATGATATATGTACACGATATTGATCATGTCATTAATTTGTTTATATTATTGGTGGAACCAAAAGGAGAGTTCCAGTCAGAGCCACAATGCAGATTGCAATGGGAACAATTCATGCTCTCAAACCAAGCATTAGAGTATATGAAAGTGCAGTGGAAGCACTTTGGGCCCGATGAATCTACATGGGAGATGGATGATGAGATGAAAAATTTGTATCCTTCCTTATTTTAGAGTTTATAAGATGTGCTTTGGTTTATATATATACATATGTGTATTGTAAATAGTACAATGAGTTGTGCTATTGATGAAAAGCGAAACCCACTATAAGCATGTTCACCTCTCATTGATCAAAATGAAACTACAAACTCAAAATTGTATCAAAATGCAGATTCGTAAACCCGATGCTTCGATCCTGAGACCTGTGGGTTATGGACCCACTCTGTTTCCACTGCGCCACTTAAATACCTGCTGGTCTTCATCTTGAACCCTTAACATTTGTTTGATTATAAAAATTTCCGAAGCAATTCATCAAAAACCATAACCGAGCCTTTAGTTCTATAATCTTTGGAGACAATTACAAAAATCACTTAACCCAAGTTTGATCCCTTTAGGAATGTGAAACCTTGAATTGTAATTACTATGAATAAATGTTTCAAACAATTGAACAAATATTCAAGCCTTGAGCTTACGCTATTAACTCATTGGAGTGATTATCATAAAAAAAAATTATCAAGGTTTAATTCCTCCGCCCGCATATTCAGTTCCCAAATGTTAATAAGCGTTTGCAAATGGAAATAACACTAATTATAACTCACCTTAACTTTTCCTTCTCCGCTTGGATTTGGAACGACCTTACATTTAACGGAATTCGTGAAGTTCGACCTCACATTCAATTACATTCGACAGACTTATACAACTCAAACATTTTAAAAGGAATCGAAAACCCCTACACAAAGTTAAGTCCTCCACTGATATGATTAGAACCTCCTCACGTTGTATCAATTGTGCATTTAACTCATGCACAGAGAACATTCAATTGCATTCGGGAAAATTAACATTCTCACACAGAGATCGATTTTTCTTTGTCATGTTCTTAACCATCGATTTTTATTCCGCCATACAATACTCCGCGTCTACTCTATAACATCATATAACATTATATTTCCATGGATCGATGGTCAATAAATCACTGAAATGAACTTATAATGAAACTACAGTTTAACGACATTTAACTCATAGAACAATATTTCATATATATATATATATATACAGACACGGTTACAAACTTGGCATTATATCTAAGGCATTTCAGCCTTAGCCCAAATTCTCCTTCGTTTACATTGTGTTCGCTCCCTCCGTCTCAGACATTACAAGCTCGCTGTTTACATATAGAAATTACAAAATATAATGAATCGTTTGAGATCCAAAATATCTCTTGAATCGCTCAAAAAATCTTCATCTCCTCAACCACACACATGGCAGATTAGTTACAAGAATTTTAGCATCAGTTTAAAAAAATTTCGCCCCAATTTTGCATGACTGTTCGCATACCTATCTCTTCAGCTTCCGATTCGAATTTGAATCCGAATCGCTCAGATGACCCTGCATCAGACTCCCGAGGCACAAAAATTTATGACCTCCTGGTCATATGTCTTCTACAACTGTCAGCAGTTCTACCCATGTCATCTGTGGAACTGCTCCTTGTGACCTTCCTACAACAGCATGCTTGAACAATTCTCACCCGCATCCTCTGTGGAATTGTCCTCTGTGAGCTACAACAAAACCTCTGCAATAGCAAGCCTCCCTGCTACCAGATACCTCACCAAGCTTCTCTCCTGAGCTCCGGCTTTTGACATCTCTCTAGTTCACTCCTGTGGAACCATTAAGCACTCCTGCTCTAGGTTGCTGCAATCTTGTCACCTTCCTCAGCTGCTACCTTCACAGTATAAAAGAAAATCACAAGCTTACAAATATTCACAAAACTGTACCTATTCTTCCTTTGTATGAAAATTCCTCCTCCGCAGGAAATCATTTCCCTGCTCTGATACCACTTGATGAAAAGCGAAACCCACTATAAGAAGGTTCGCCTCTCATTGATCAAATTTAAACTACAAACTCAAAACTGTATCAAAATGCAGATTCGTAAACCTGATGCTTCGATCCTGAGACCCGTGGGTTATGGACCCACTCTTTTTCCACTGCGCCACTTAAATACCTGCTGGTCTTCATCTTTAACCCTTAACATTTCTTTGATTATAAAAACTTCTGGAGCAATTCATCAAAAACCATAACTGAGCCTTTAGTTCTATAATCTTTGGAGACAATTACAAAAATCACTTAACCCAAGTTTGATCCCTTTAGGAATGTGAAACCTTGACTTGTAATTACTATGAATAAATGTTTCAAACCATTGAACAAATATTCAAGCCTTGAGCTTACGCTATTAACTCATTGGAGTGATTATCATAAACCATTTTAATCAAGGTTTAATTCCTTGGCCCACATATTTAGTTCCCAAATGTTAATAAGCGTTTGCAAATGGAAAGAACGCTAATTATAACTCACCTTAAATTTTCCTTCTCCACTTGGGTTTGGAACGACCTTACATTTAACGGAACTCGTGAAGTTCGACCTCACATTCAATTACATTCGACAGACTTATACAACTCAGACATTTTAAAAGGAATCGAAAACCCCTGCACAAATTTAAGTCCTCCACTGATACGATTAGAACCTCCTCACGTTGTATCAATTGTGCATTTAACTCATGCACAGAGAACATTCAATTGCGTTCGGGAAAATTAAAATTCTCACATAGAGATCGATTCTGCTTTGTCATGTTCTTAACCAATGAATTTTATTCTGCCATACAATAATCTGCGTCTACTCTATAACATCATATAACATTAGATTGCCATGGATCGATGGTCAATAAATCATTGAAATGAACTTATAATGAAACTACAATTTAACCACATTTAACTCACAGAACAATATTTCATATATATATATATATATATATATATAGACACGGTTACAAACTCGGCATTATATCTAAGGCATTTCAGCCTTAGCCCAAATTCTCCTTCGTTTACATTGTGTTCACTCCCTCCGTCTCAGACATTACAGGCTCGCTGTTTACATATAGAAATTACGAAATATCATGAATCATTTGAGATCCACAATCTCTCCTGAATCGCTCAGAAACTCTTCATCTCCTCAACCGCACACATGGCAGAGCAGTTACAAGAATTTCAGCATCGGTTTAAAAAAATTTCGCCCCAATTTTGCGTGACTGTTCGCATATCTGTCTCTTCAGCTTCCGATTCGAATTTGAATCCGAATCGCTCAAATGACCCTGCATCAGCTATAAAGTTCCAATGAGAAGTATGTTGTAAACATTACATCGATTCGTGTTATAAAGCTCCAATAAGTAGTATGGTGGTCATGTTTTCCGTAATTTGGTATGTGTTAAATATTGCATCGATTTGTGTTATAAAGATCTATAGGTAGTATGTTTTGTTGGTAATTTCAACATTATTCTTTTACCCTTCTCATTGAGGAATTCTATTGGTTCCTCAAAGAAATCATCTTGGTTATGTGTTGAGAAAACTCATCCATTCCAAGAAATGCATTATACGCCCCAAATAAAAATATATTAAAATATATTTTTGTGCTCATGCCTTTCATATTTAAAGGGCACAATATAAGAATATGTTCTACTCTTCTTTTGGTCACTTTGTCTAGTTTAACTAGCCATCATTCCTTGTGTGCCACTTTAACCATATTTCACTTTTCCACATTTATTGGACTGATAGAAATGAAATTCAAACCAATTTCAATAAAAATCAAAATAATTCGACCACGAACCATACCTTCCATTTCAATAGTTTCTACTTGGTAATAAAATTTTATATTATCCACAACAATGTATATTATGGGCATGCGTTGAGACACATCCTGAGTTGTCTCATCTTCTAGAACATTGTACAACCTTGAGAAATTATTCTTACACTACGGGAAATCCCACATCAGGTGATTCTCCCCACAAATCCATTAATTAAAGGCTACTCTCTCATATCCTTTGTTCTCTTCTCCTATATTTTGAATGGACTGTCCTTTATTAGGAGGGTTTAAATTCTGTTATGTCTCACCTCTATTCGTGGTAGTAAAATTCTTTATATTTCCCCTTCCCATTTACCAAAAATCCCCTACCTCTTTCCCACGGGGGATTCACTCAATGAAACTCTGACATATAACATACATTCATGGCATACTAAACAAAAATTTAATTTGAGTACATATCATGGTGCCAATACAAACCAAATACACCTACGTAATTTAAAACACCTACTTTCATTAGATATTTAGGTATCCAATTTTTCATTAACATTTTTTATACCCCTTTATATGTTTTCATTAAATTTGAGCTCCATTTTTAAAACCAATTACCCCCTATGATATTCTCAATATATTATGTCATTTTTTCCTCAATATATATCAACCAATATGAATGCACGTGGTATGGTATTACTCCCCTAGTGAAGCCCCCGTGCTCTTTCCTTTGAATTTAAGACTTCCTTTTTATTTCCAATTGGTCCTAAATTGTGGACTACAACTAAACTGGTCATAATATTGTTTTAGTTTCTTGATTGCATCCTCAAGATTCGGTGGTTCACCAAACTCGATCCAGTCTTTAAATGACTATGGTAGTCCACTGATATACCTATGAGATTTTTCCTCTTCATTCTCAAGGTAGGGGACTTACCTCAAAAGCTCGAGGAATTTCATGGTGTATTCTTTGTCAGAAATTTATGCCATCTTGAGTTCATAGAACTCCTTGGATTTTCCATCAAAGTATATTTTATATAGGTACTTTTCCATGAAGTCTCTCTCAAGCTCCTCCGAGGAAAATTTTTCTTCACTTATATCCTTCACACTCTTCAAATATTCCCACTAGATGCCAGCCATTCCCTTCAAGCTAGAGGTAGCCACCTTTGCCTTCATTTTCTCAGAGTAGATATGGAATCTAAATATTATTTATCCCAAGTGACCATATGTATGCATCTTCTACCTTCTTTACCTCACCAAAAAATATAGGAGCCTTGGATTTCTTAAATTCCTCTGGTAAATGCTCCTTTTCCCCCCTTCTTTTCTGATGATGATGTCCCTCGTGAGTATCACTAGATTGTTAATCAAGGGTTCTTGTCCTTATTTCTAGGGTAATAAATGGGTTACCTCCATTTACTTTGTCTCCACTTACTATTTGGTACCTTTTCTTGGATCTATTTCCATCTGCTCCATGATTCCTTTATTTTATTTTATTTTTTCTAATGAGGCTTGCCTGATCCTATGGACAACTCCCAACTCATGCTACTTTTTCCGTTGTAGGTATGAGGTGCTTTGTAATATAACTAATTCCACTTCATATTAATTCTAATTTTCCCTAACCAACTTATTTGCATCTTCATAACTCCTTATATCATCCCTTAAACTTCTCAAGGTATCCATCCAATTAGGAGAGCCCACCTCTCTTCTTCATGTTCATGTTGTGACTTGTGAGTGATATACTACATATTTTGTTGATCCAAGTGGATTGTGGTGGTCACCTGCCTATTCCAATTGGACCCCCACCATTGTTTCTTTCAGTTTTTAGTTTCCTTAGTTATAGCATAGTTTACTATTTTTTGCAGTTTTTCGGGTCCTGAACTTTTGGACCTATTTTGAGGCCCTAAACGAGGATTTTTTGGAAGATGGGTAAACATGAGTCTTTAGTTGATGTTTTCAGTCAAAATTTTTAATCATCGAATAGATATTTTTAACGATGTATTTTTCACATCAAACATAGATCGTATGCCAAAGTTACGACCCCCGGAAGTTGATGTACCAATTTACCCCAACGGGGCCCACAATTTTGGAGATTCATCTCCTAGGGTTATGTTTTTTTATTTTTATGGTTTTACATTGTTTCTAGATAATAAAAAGTCATTTGAGCCTCATTTTAACATAATTCAAAGGCATGTAGTTTACACATTTCTTCTGAGAGATAAGCTACCACCGCTTGAGCTAGTTTATTTCCATTCTGTATGTAAGCATATTTCAGTTCTTTGATATTAATGGAATAAAGTTTCATTTCTACTCCATATTGGTGTTTATGTTTATATTTTTATTTTATTGTGTTCCTATATAAGTATGGATAATTTGTTGCTTATTCATTTTAGCGCTTGGTGTCTTCTTATTTTTTGTCATACACACATAACTATTAGCACATCAACATATTAATAGATATATTCATAATTACCTTGGAAATAATATCATAAACACATGATTATTAGCATCTAAAATATATTTTTTCACAAGTTAGTTTCCATGAAATAACAAATATGAGTATACAATCCATGTTTTAATTCCACAACAATATTTAGTATAGATCATATATAAATACTGTCTTAACACTTTAATCCATAGTATATTATGCCAATACCTTAACCTTGCTTCCAGAGGTTGAATGTTGAACCTACTACTCTCATTAACTCTGATGTGTCAATAAAAAAGTTTTAATTTTATTCCCAAAGTTCCAGTGTTGGAACCTTCAGCGCTGAGGTTCTATAACAAAGGTCCAATATTTATTCCCAAGGGCCCAAGCGTTGAAACTTCACTCTAATACTAATATATAATGCTCAAATTCATGCCCTTGCACTCTCTGAGGCCCATGAAATATTTTACTTATATTTAACCTAACCTCCATAGTTTTGTAATGGAAATGGGGTCACAAAATTCCTCCTTCACTAACTAATTTAAAACTGAAAAACAATACCATCATCATGCCGCGCTCATCAAGACCTTTACAACGATAAAAAATTACCCCAATATGACTTACATATCAAAATTTATGGCCATTATAAATTTGGACCATTAAACATTATCACCCCATCATGGTCTGCCACATGGAACCCACATGGTATCCCAGATCATGCCCATAAAGTTTCTCCACTACTCCAAAATGAGTCCACATGGATTGGTGGAATCACACATAGATTTCACTATAGATGGGGTTGGTCCTCATTGCCACAACCATTGAACAACCTTATCGAGTCCCGATTGCTAACCCATAACTTGGTCGACTCTCTAATTTCCTATGTGTCGAGCATACCATACCTAAAAATTTCCCAAATGCTACCTCTGGGATGAAGCATTCAAAAACCAACCTAGTTGAATTTAAGCTCAATTTCATCTCTAGTTTACGATATTTCTTGGACTTATAAAATTTTGGTAAACTTCACATTTCACACCCATAGTTGCAAATTTTTTCCTGTATGTGCATGCAACCATTTTTTTTTCTTTTTTTTTAAGAATTCAGGGGAAAAATTCACTTCCACCTAGGTCTCCTCTATCCTACCATAGCCACAGAGTATTCAACAATGCACCTTCACCATTATCCTTACTTATTGAAATGTGCATGAACGCTTACTCCCCAAACTTCATTGAGTTTCCACTAAAATATTAAACTATTTCATTTACCTATTCAAATACACTGATATCATACAAATGAACATAAACCTATGAATGCAACATGTAGGGTTGTAACGAATCTTAAACAACTACCAATTTACCTACGTGTATTTGTACAACTAAGTTCGTTCATTCCATACATCTCAATACACACCGAGTATAAGAATATAAAAAACAAAATTTCATGCCAAAAACCATGTTTATCCATTACAACTCATCATTGATAGAGAACAAATTACAGATAATATCAATACTTATCACAAGACCATATTCATTGATTCA
Organism: Pinus albicaulis; assembly: GCA_034641835.2. NCBI lineage: Eukaryota > Viridiplantae > Streptophyta > Pinopsida > Pinales > Pinaceae > Pinus > Pinus albicaulis. Next base: position 221,115,164 of record CM076570.1, read on the forward strand.
ATGAAATAGCATCACAAGAAGATGAAACATATGAAAACATTCATCTTATAAGGAAGCCTAGCAACTGATATTGGTACTTCAAATCTCCACACAACCTTACGAAGACTGCACTATGCTATTTCTTATAATTAACCACCTCTGAACCATATTCCATATGCTAAGGAAGAGTTCTCAAGGGAATAAAATCAATGTTACTAGCTGAAGTAGGGATTCCAGAGGTTACACCAACTCCACCCCCTAATTAGTCAAAATTTCCATTTGAAATAGTGAATTCAAACGCTACACCACCTCCACCCACCCGACATTCAGGAATTCATAATATAGTGAATAGGTATTTTTATCTTAGGTTTTCTCAACAGTTCTTAACTATTATACAACAACACCTTTAACTCGATCAACATTGCATAGGGGTTCCTGCAAGCACAAATATTATCAACTAGGTTCCTAGAGAGGAGTGTCATTTTAGAATAGAAAATATCATCAATTGAATAAGTTATTGTAGGAGCACATGGACCACCTTTCTAGGTAGTTCATATTGAATGAAAGCACCAATGTTATCAATGCTAGGACTACACCTGATGGTTCATCAACCCCACAAATACCTTTGTGTCTCACTCCTAGCCACTAAGTTCATCAATCCAATAAGCTTCTGATTTTGTTCACCAGCCTTAAGGAAATCCATAACCCTATGATCCTTAGCAAATAAAACCTCTAGGGTTAATTAGATAGGGTACCATCAGAGTGATCCCCTACCTTTTCAAAATCTCTTTGCATCTTATTTTCTTTGTCCTCTCCCCCCCCCAATGAGGAAATCTCCCACCTCGAGCACTGACTAAATCACGATCCTCCCTAAATGGACAAACATTTACTGCACCACTTTGTTTAGATTTTTTCTTTGCAACCTCCCACTACTATAGTTGCAACAATATACTAATTGCATGGATTGGCACATGACTAGTGCAACCACCCTTGTAGTGCAACCCACCATAATTTAATCTGTATCCTCTTTCCCTTGCATATGTTTCCAAGAGAGGTAGGGTTTTCATTGTTTCTTTCTCTAATTGATGTCAAGGTATAATCCACTAATTCAAGGCACACTATTGAGCTCCCCAGACCATGCATTAATTTTCAACTTCCTCAAACTTCCCAAGAAATATCCCCCCCCCCCCGCAAAACTCTAAAATTTGTGTCCCAATATCTTAGATAGTTTAATTTAAATAAAATGGTTACATTATTTACAACAAGGGAGTTTGGGAAGTTCTCTCACAAAGTCAGGTATTAATTCTTTTTATTATTATTACTATTATTAAAGTTAAAATTTAGTATTTTTTTATTAATTTTCTTAATACGGGAAATGTGAAATGTATTATGGGTTAAGTGTTATGATGCTTATCATGGATTGAATCTTGTCAATGTTTACTATCTATTTAATTTATATGGTTGTGCTACTTTAGGTGTATCTGAACTTATTCTAATTTAAATTAATAACTCTTTGAAACTTATGATTCTAGTTTTTGATGTAGTTTAAGATAGAAAAATATATAAATAACATTAATTAAAATCATTTTTAGAAATATTTTTTTCAAAAAAAGGGATACTTCCTTATGTATAAATTTCTCACATTTATTCTAGTTTTCAAAATAGCTCTTTTCTTCATCCTTCATCCTTTCTTAGAAACAAAGTAGATATTTTCTTCAACTAATTTATTGATTAATCAAAGATTTGATGATGAAGATGTGCAATTCCTTTGATGCTCATATTTGGTTGACATGTATCCTTTTAAAATTATAAATTTAATATTTTCTAATTGAAAAAGAAATAACTATAATTAAAAACATTATGTCTTGGATAAATGGTGATTGATTCTCTGTTAAGGCACTCCTTGATGTGAAGTCAGTATTTCAATTCCCCACCTAGATTAGGGTGATATACTAGACATGATGAAGATGTAGTCCTACCAAGCTTACAAAAAAAATAAATTTCCATGGGATCTTGGAGACGGTGATCGGGTGCGATGTTAAGGCAATCGTTGATGTGAAGTCACCAGTTCAATTCCCCAGTCTGATCGGGGTGATGCAATTGGACATGATGATGAAGATTTAGTCATACTCAGCTTACAAAATAAAAATAACTATAATTAAAAACAAAAGTGAATATATATGTTTCGTTATTTTTAATTAAAATTATTGTAAAAAATGAATAATGTCATTCTCACTGTGCTCCTTGGTTTGTAATTTATATCACAACCCAGTATGAAATATATGTTTTTAAAATATTGTAGTATCAATTTATTATTGTGCCTAGAGACATATTTTATAGCCCACTATGAGGGAGATGTGTAATTCCTTCCATGCTCAACATTGAATTGAAATGTATCCTTTTTAAATTATGAAGTAAATATTTTCTTAATAAAAAAATTTGTCATCTATAAAAAAATACAAAAGTGACTATAAATGTTTAAATAGTTTCAATTAAAAGTGTTATAAAATATAAATCATCCCACTCTCATTATGCTCTAGGTTCATTAATATATTACAATCCATTGGGAAGGAGATGTGGTAAAAATGCTTCACTCTTACTTTCAACCATAAATAAAATATTTTGATGTCCATATAAAGTAACTTTATTTTTTATCAACCTTAGAAAAATACAAAGTAATTAAAAATGTTTTAAAAAAACTTGTTTTGAAATTTTAATACGAGGAATATGTATAGTGCTTATACTTCTTAAAAATATTTATGCATTCAAAAATGTAGTTTAAACCAACATAGATACATCTTGACTCTAGAAATACCAAGGGTAGAGAGGAATCAAATATCTTAAGATGTAAATCTCTTTACACACACACATACATTGAATAATTTTGTTATTAATATTTTTTTAAATACTACACGTTTTTCTTGAAGCCATGAGGATTTGAAAAAGAAACTTCAAATCCTCCAAGATTATTGCTCCATGATGGGTATGACTACTAATACTAACAAGAGTAAAGTCATGATAATTAAATCTAAAAATATCTACCATGATAATTTCATCTATGAAAACAATCACTTGGAGAATGATTCTTCATACAATTATTTAGGTATTGACATTCACCATCAACTCAACTAGAGTTATAGCATTGAGAAAATGATTATATGACCTTGAAAACAATTTTAAGTTGACTGATCTTTAGGTTTGGAGAAAGAAATGTTCCTCTTTCAGACTCTCGTCTCCCCTATTGTTTTATATGGTTGTGAGGTTTGGTGTTGTAGTATATCTAGAGAATCGTGGAGGAATATTGAGTTGATCCAAAATAAATTTATAACCTATCACCTCAATATTGAAGGAAATACTCCCTATCCTATCCTCTGGATTGAAGATAGCCTTTCCCCCATTGGATGTGAAGAGGCTCCCCAAAATTGCTTCTAATTCTAGCCTGAACTCCCACTTATGGCTGAAGTGAGGATGGCACAAGGATTCCCAGTCTTGTGTCAATAATTTGGGGAAAAATGATGATATAATCTTGGACAATAAGGATAATATTAAAAATACTATTTTTTCCAAATTTGAGGATAAATTTTGGGATGAAAAGGAGCTAGAGGAGAAAATAAATCTAAGGTTTTATAAGGAGGTGATCAACCACACTTGCTAACAATAATTATATTTCCTTATTGACCAATGATAAGATGAAGATGGACACTACAAAGGTAAGAACTAATTTTCATGAGCTCCAATGTGGAATATGGAGTTGGTCTATTCCCAAAACACCTTGGCGTGAAATAATTTGTGTCCTTTGTGATACTAAGAGGGTTGAGGATGAAATAAAAATCTCTTGGATTTACCTAGCTCTTATGCACATTCATTCTCATTTCTGAAATAATTTCCACAATTGCAACATCCTTGACTTTCTAAGTCATCAAAACTATACTGAGATGGGAACGCTTATTTCCCTTCCTTTTTATCATAGAAATAAAGTATTCAGGAGTCTATATTAATATTTTACTTTCTTAAGGTCTGATATACCACATTGGTCTTAGTGGAAATTAATCATCATCATCATCATCATCATCATCATAGTGTAGATTTTATGGGTTAGTAGTGGCAGGTGGACTAATTTTCCATGCTTATTCCAAATAGGAGATTCGCCAAATTTCTATTTTTTCTAAAAATGATTTGCCCATATTTTAGAGTATAAAATTATTTTACCTTAAACTTTGTTTAAATTTCACAGGGACCATATAAAATCATTAGAAAATTAAACACTTATACAAAATTATAACTAAGTTATCATATTAGTGACTAGTAAGAATTGCCAAGGTTCTTAAACATTAAGAAGAATTTTCATCCTTAAAATTTTCGTATATATATATATGAAATTAAAATATTTTAATCAGCGTGCATATTGAAATATTTGATTTATTATCCACATTACACATTTTTTCATTATTAATATTTTTAAATAAAAATGAAATAAATTTCACATTTCCCTCATGAGGGAAGGTGAAGATATAATAATTTTTTCAATTTAAATTATGTTATTTTTATCTATCTAAAATTGATATAAAATTATGTCATTGATTATGGAAATTGAAATATTTTATTTGTGGGAGATACTGAACTATTCTCTTTGTTATTAATTTATTTTTGTATTGAATATTACATGTCAAATGAAAATAGAATGAATTGTACATCATGTAATGTAAATAACATTATCTCTTTACATGTCATCAACTCAATATTAAGTAATAGAGGAATTAAATATCTCCCTCATTCATATATATATATATATATATACATATATGAGCATATATATATATATATATATATATATATATATATATATATATATATATATATATATATATATATATATATATATATATATATATATATATATATATTACTTTCGATTAATTTATCTCTCTACATAAAGTCGATGTAAAATTAAGGTGGAAATTGAACTATTAGTGGGTTGTAGAGCATATATCCCCACAATAATGAAAAATATCACACACACACAAATAATACCATGTTAACCATGGATGGGTCTATGAAGTATTGACAGAGATCAAATTTCTCAAAGTTCAAATTTTATTTCAACTTTTGTACTCTAAAATAAGTTTTCACAACAATATATTTGTTCCATCTCTACACTTGCTAGATCCATATTGGTTAAGATGGATCTATGATAGTTGATGTCATAACCAAATATGAAGGAGACATGGTAAAAATATTTAATTTTCACTCTCCACCACAAATAAAATATTTGTATGTCCATGTAAAGTAACATCAGTATAGATGCATCTTAACCATGAACTAGCAAGTGGGGATCAAATATCTTATAGGTTTAAACCTCTTCTAAACTGTAGAACTTGAAAAAAATTGATGTCCATGTAAATAAAACCAATATAGATTCATCCTAAGCATGTATATAGAAAGGGTGGATCAAATATCTTAGAGGTGAAAACATATTTTAGAGTGCGTAACTTTAAAAAAGGTTTCACCTCGGGAGATTTGATCATTCTTAAGGCTTCTGTAATAGATATATTCCACACAAGTATGCCAATATTCTAAAGCTTAATATATTAGATAATTAAATATATGGGTAATATTGATTAATGATCAAGATTTTGGTTAACCTTAAACTTTATTAGTGATTAAATAACCTAAAATATTGGCTTATAATTATTAAGTTCTATTTAATATGACTATTAGTATTATATTTATTAGATTTTTGTGAATCCATAAAATTTAATGACATGAATAAATATTATTATTACGCTATTTTATTTATTATTACCCCTCAACCTAAAAAGTTGTCTCAAATTTATTTTAGAATAGAAATATTATTATTTTATTATTTTATTATTTATTCCCCATAGTATGACAAGTTTTCTCATCAAATTTATTTGAGGATAAGGCATGGGGGAGGGGGGTTATGAGATAGGTGAATTTGTTGAATATTAATATGGGGTGGTTGGAATTAATTTTGAAGGGAGGCATAAGGTGAGAAAGGAAGAATGGAAGGGGGGTATTCTAGTCTTTTGCATTTTTTTTCTTTTGAGTTTGAAGTGGGGAATGGAAGGAGAAGAGAACAAAGAGGAAGGGAAGCAGGGAGAACTCAAATGAATTGGTTATGGTTGGAGGGTGTCAGATATATTTTGGACACACTAAAACTAATATTGGACTTGAGCTCAGAGGGATAGGTAACTTGTGGAGGTTCCCTAGGATAACAAGATAGATAGCCTTTCCTAATTTGTAGGGTGGCATATTTAGTTAGGTGGTCCCAATAAGAGCACTACAACCAATTCATTTTATCAGGTATTCTTCTTGATTTTGTTTTACTTATGTAATTAGCCAAAAACTTAATATTTACATTTTTTGATATGTTATAAATAAAATCTATCATTTCTTTATATGTTATTGTCAAATAAACTATTGTGTTATCAACTCGTTATTTTCTTTCTAGTGGAATTGTGTGATAAATTTAGTTTTGGTTAGAGTACACTATGTGGATTCTCACATGTGGTATCAGAGCCTAGATTCAAATCCAGACCTTAAAACACACCTAAAAACACTATAACACTAGAACACCTATTCCAACCTTCTATACATATAAGGAATCCGCCCTTCAATAAAAAAAAAAAGACATTATAAAGAAAAGCACAATCCTAAAATTAATATACATATAAAAATTCCACAAATCAATATTGAAAATATTAAAAAAAAAAAAGCAAACTTCAATTAAGGGATGTGGATTTGAACCTTTTACTTATATTTTTGGTTAGTTCTCAAGTGACTATTGAAACTTAACAATTAGGATTATAGTATATATACTCTACAACACCAAAATATTTAACTAATAGTTCAGGTTCATCTGAATACATCAAATAGAATATGTTATGTCTATAAATGTTTTTCACATAATATGAGTATCCTAGAAGAAGAGGAAACGTGAAACCAGTTTAGGTGTAGGTGGAATCCAATAGAGGTTAACTAGGACCACACCCTACTTCCCTCAAATTTGGGACAAGAAAGTCACCTGGGTTAGTTACCTTAAATATATCAGGTGAAATATAGGAAATCCTTCAAGTTGAGGATTCATTGTAGGATTAAATTAACTTTAGAGCTTAATATTCTTACCTTAATTGATTGTATTTGGATCAAGGACCTAAGTGATAGCTCAATTTTCAAAGTGTTTGAAATTTTGTCAAACCTGAGCTACCAGATAGATATCATCTTCCTGATTCGGGCACCATGAATGGTTTGAAAAACCGACACCATATGAAGAAGTTAGCGCAATTTGAAAAGTCCAGTAAACTGCAATTTTTTACCTTTGACAAGGTTTGACTGGGCATTTGAATATTCACCATAAATAATATTATAGGGAATATTCCTGGAATATTCCTCAAAATATTCCCTAGAATATTCCTTTCGGGCCAGTCAGCTCATGACAAGTGGCGGGATTCTATTTTCTGGCTGATTGTACGTGGATGTTTCGGCCAATCAGAGGCCGCCACATGGGAGGCCTAGAGGCCGCTACGTGGCCTAGGATTGATGGTGTAAAATTATAATCGATCAGACCGGAGTCAACCCCGAGACCTTCGAGTGCACACACCAATGCCTTATTGCATGGGCTACATTTGGTTCTTAACTATATAAGTTTTCGCGTTATATTTATGTTTTAGCACATTTGTATTTAGGGGTCGGAGGGGCCAACCCCTCCCACTATGGTCGTCGCACCATGAACCAAGGGCTTAAGCCCCTAACCACCGACACGCAAACCATTGACCTCCATCGACATTTATGGGTTCACATGGCAACAACTCCACATTAAATACCACGGTTTGCAACATATCCGCCGATGGTTATGGTTAAAGGACCGTGTATTCTGGGGTCATGTGCCCAACACTAACCACATATTTAATGCTAAAATTTAGTATTGGCAGAATGATAGGACACCCTATGTTTTATGCGGATTTTTCCAAACTTAGTGGGGTTAACTGCAGTTCCTCCACTAGACAAAATTTGTTTAGGCTCTATCTTGAGCTAGATTCATCCATTTTGAGAGTGCTAGTAGTCAATTTTGACTATCTCAAAAATTAAAGACTCATTGGTGAGGGTTGCAGAGCCATTACAGGAATTCTGAGTGATATTTGGCATTATAGAAGTTCTAGAGGCCACCAGGGCCACAGGGGCCAGTAACAGTTTGAGGCCTAGCCAGGGCAGCGAGAGGCCTTATTCAGGAATTGAATAGTCATTTTTGGATGTTTCAGAGATTATAGAACTAATGGTGAGTTTTTCAAAGCCAATTTAGGAATTCTGAAGACTGAGATGCTTCAGAGAAGTTTTAGGGGCCACTAGCGCTTGCAGGAGAATGAGGCATAACTCGAGCAACCAGTATCCATTCTTAGCAAACCACTAGTCTATTCTGCCTATTTTGAACCCTCTGAATCCAATGGAAGGATTTGTAGAATATTTTTAAGACTTCTGAAAGTATATATTCTTCAGATAAGTTTTCAATGACCCGAGAGCCAAGGGGTGCCACCAAGTGTTCGAGGCAAAACTGGAGCATCCAGAGGCCAATTTATGATAGTGAATAGTTTATTCTGAATATTTTTGACATTATTAATCCAATGAAGGGATTTTCAAAGCCATTGGGATACTTCTAAAGTTTTATAAGCCATTGTGAAGTTTCGGGAAACCCAAGGCCAACAATGGATGGAGGCCTAGATTGGGGAGCCAGTGCTCATTTTGAGCAAATTATCATTCTATTTTGGAGGTTAGATATATGATAGAGATATTAGAGGAGTTTTGAAGGATATAAAATGAATTTTAGGGAGTTTGTGCCAAAGAGAAGCTCAGGGAAGCTTAAGGGTGCCGACAGAAGAAGTCAAGTCAAAGGAGGCCTAGTTCTATCTTTAGAGTGATGACAACCATTATAGGGGTATGATGATGTTATAAACCCAATGGTACAGCCAAAATAACCATTGGAGTTTATTTATTAACTTGTAAATTAAATTTCATCATAATCCCAAAGAGCTAAGTTAGTTGATATAGGCTCAAGGAGACGTAGCCCACGATATTCGGGTGAACTCCTTTATTAAATTTGTTGTTATTTGTTGTTTCTTATTTGTTTCACTTTATGGTTGTTTCACATGCTTAATATCAGCAAAAAAAATGTTCTTAAAGAACTTAAATAGTTAAAAAAAATTACACCTGTTTCAAGTATAAAATTCTGCACAATCTTGTATAAGAAGATATTTTATTTGTTTAACTAAGTGGGAGGTGCTTGCGCATAAACATTTCAAGTTATCCACCCATTTTGAGATCGGTTGGTATCAAAGCACTAGGTTGATTGCTTGAAAGAGCACTAGGTTTCTTTCTTGATAGATCACTAGGTTGTTTGTTGACTTGAAAGGCGTTTAACAATGTAAAGAATTTGACTGTTTCCAAATTGACTGATGCTTACAAGTTTAATTTTTCTAGAGCTGAAAGGAAAGATACTGTTAGCTAAGTCTAGAAGAGGACAAGAAGGAAGAAGACTTAAAGTATTTTCCTAACCCAAAGGACCTCAAGGACAAGAAGGAAGAAGAATTAAAGTATTTTCCTAACCCTTGAAGCACAAGAAGGATTGTTTGCAAAAAAAAGGTTTCTTGAAGAAGAGCTTGACTCTACATCCATTTTTTTCAGAAGCTTTATCAATTGTTTTTTAAAGCTTTGTGAATTTTTTTTGAAGTTACTTAGTTCATTTCATAAGATGAAAACTTATTCTAGTGAGGTTTCAAAATCCTCCTTCTTCACAATATTCTTCGATGAATAAATGAAGAGAGACTTCTACATCCTGAAGGATATGGTGCAAATTATGTTTGAAGATAGAAAAGAAACTAGTAGACTTCATGAGAAATTGGTTGCTATGAAGCAAGAGAAAGAAGGAATTCTTCAAAGAATGCATGAGATGGAGATGCAACTCCATCAAGCCAAAGAGGCCTTAACCAAGAACATGCTTGAAGTAGAGGTAAATCACTCAAATTTTTCTTCAAATTCCTCGTCAGATAGATGTGTAGGTTCATTTGAAAATAACACTAGAGGTATAGGGTCAAAATTGATGTTAAAAATGGTCTAAGAAGGCAAGGGTTTAGGAAAACATGCATAAGGCATGATTGATCCCATTTTGGTTGAGGAGAGGTCGAAGAAGTTTGGTCTAGACTATGTTCAATCTTATGGTGAAGACTCCAAAGCCATGAAGGCATTTCAAAGAAATTTTGTTCGAAGTTCTAAACCACAAACTTGTCAAGTTTGTTTTCAATTTTATTGCCAATGTTTGAAGCCTATGTTGTAGAAAATGTTTGTACACATGAAAATAATGGTGAGAAAGAGAGTTTTGATAGATATCATGACATTAAAATTGATGTTAGTCTTCAAAAGAAAGCGGGAACCTCTACCAGTTCATCTACTCAAGAAGGTAAAAAGGATGGACATGCAAAGAAACATATGAGGTATAATTCTTCCCATAGTCAAGTTGATTATGTTTCTGATAAGCATGACAAATATGCATGCTTGAATGGAAGAAAGAGTTGTTGTTCCTATTGTGGTTTTTGTAACCATGATGTTTCAAAATGTTGGAAGAGGTTGAAGGCATATAGGAAGCAATTGAAGCGAAGGAAAATTGCTCAAAAGGTGCCAAAGAATTACACACATTGCCAGAGAAAGGGACATGTTATTGCCCAATTTTGGACATTGCATCCAACTAATCATCCTAAGAATTTGAAGCAAGACGATAGAAATACTGGCAAAAGTGGAACCAAATATTCCATCATTGATGTGAAAATATATTTTTCACATGAATAATATTTTCAGCAGCAAAAATCACCATGGAAGTGGCTTGGTGAGAAGTGGTTTGACTTCTTAACTCAGTAAGACATACACTCATTTGTACATATGAAAATTTTAGTTATGTATGCATTTCTATTGGAAACTTATGTTTGTTTGAGCCACCTTAGATCGATGATTCATGACATGATGTTAACCTACCTTCAATTGAAGAATTCTCTCTAGAAATTTTTGGATGAGCAAGGAAGACAATTCTTCACAGGAGGACCAGAGCATATAAGAAGGGAAGTGTTGAATACCTTCGAGTTGGGTTAAAAGGCACTAAGCCATGCAAGGAAAAGTGTATGAAGGCTGGAAAAGTGAGGGTGTTGTACTCTCATCTACTGAACAGATCAGGTAATCAGTATTTTGGGGTCCAAAAGATTCCCAATGGGGAGGTATGATCAGATTTGGATCAAGGTTCTAAGTGATAGCTCAAATTTTAAAGTATTCAAAAGTGTGTCAAACATAAGCGACCAGATAGATCTCGTCTTCCTAATTTCGGCACCATAAATGGTTTGAAAAACCAAGACCGTATGGAGAAGTTATCGCGATTTAAAGGTTGAGTAAACTGCAATTTTTGACCTTTGACCAAATTTGAGTGGGCATTTGAATATTCAGAAAGAATAATATTCCAGTGAATATTCCTATAATATTCTTAGAATATTCCTAGAATATTCTTGGAATATTCCTAGAATATTCTTGTAATATTCCTCAAAATATTCCCTGAAATATTCCTTACGGGCCAGTCAGATCATGAAAAGTGGCAGGGTTCTATTTGCTATTTGATTATACCTAGATGTTTTTGTCAATCAAAGGCCACCACATGGTAGGCCTAGAGGCCGCCACATGGCCCAGGATTGATGGTGTAAAATTATTATGGAGCGGACCGGAGTCGACCTCGAGACCTCCGAGTGCACACACCAACGCCTTACCGCTTGGACTACATGTGATTCTTAACCATATCAGTTTGCACATTATACTTATGTTTTAGCACATTTGTATTTGGGGGTTGGAGGGGCTAGCCCCTCCCCATATGGTTGTCTCTCCTTGAACCAAGGGCTTAAGCCCCTAACCACCAACATGCAAACCGTTAACCTCCACCGACAGTTACATGTTCACATGGCAGCACCTCCACATTTAATGCCACGATTTTGTAGCATATCCACCGATGGTTACCATTAGAAGACCGTGTATTCTGGGGTCATGTGCCCAATGCTAACCGCATATTTGATTCTAACAGTTAGTAGTGACGAAATTATAGGGCGCCCTATCTTTTATGCATATTTGGCCAAACTTAGTGGGGTTAACTGTAGTTCCTCCACTTTTAGTGGAGTTGATTTAGGGTTCACTGGACAAAATGTGTTTAGGCTCTATCTTGAGCTAGATTCTTCCATTATGAGAGTGCCAATAGTCAATTTAGACTATCTTAGACATTCCAAACTCATTGGTGAGGATTTCAGAACCATGAGAGAACTTCTGAGTGAGAGTTTGCATCAGAGGCGTTCTAGGAGCCATTAGGGCCAGCAAGGGCCAGTAGGAGTTTGAGGCCTAGCCAGGGCAGCTAGAGGCCTTATCCAGGAATAAAATAGTAAATTTTGGATGTTTCATACATTATGGAACTAATGGTGAGGTTTTCAGAGCCAGTTGAGGAATTTTGAAGGCCGAGATGCGTGAGATAAGTTTTAGGGACCAGCAGGAGAATGAGGCATAACCAGAGCAGCCAATATCCATTACCAGCAAACCAATAGTCTATTCTGACTATTTTGAACCTTATAAATCTAATGGAATTATTTTAAGAAGCTTTTGAAGAATTATGAAAGTCGATATTCTTCAAAGAAGTTTTCAGTGACCTGAGAGCCAAGGGGTGCCACCAACTGTTGGAGGGGAAACCGGAGCAGGAAGAGGCCAATTTATGCAAGTGAATAGTATATTCTGACTATTGTGGAAATTAGGAGTCCGATGAAGGGATTTTCAGATCCATTTGGATACTTATGAAGGTCAATATGCCACAGTGAAGTTTTGGGCAACCGAGTGCTAACAGTGGATGGAGGTAACAGTGGATGGAGGCCTAGATTGGGGATCCAGTGCTCATTTTGAGCAAATGATCAGTCTATTTTGTAGGTATCATATATGATAGAGATATTAGAGGATGTTTCGATGACAAAAAATTACTTTTAGGGAGTTTGTGCCAAAGAGAAGCTCAGGGAAGCTTAAGGGTGCCAACAGAGGAAGTCAAGTCAAAGGAAGCTTAGTTTTATCTTTAGAGTGATGACAGCCATTCTAGGGGTATGCTGATATTATAAACCCAATGGTACAACCCAAATAACCATTGGAGTTGAGTTATTAACTTGTAAAATAAATTTCATCATAATCCCAAAGATCCAAGTCAGTTGACATAGGCTCAAGGGGACGTAGCCCACGATAATCGAGTGAAATCCTTTATTAAATTTGCTGTTATGTGTTGATGCTTATTTTCTGCACTTTATGGTTGTTTCACATGATTAATATCAGCAAAAACAAATGTTCTTAAAGCACTTAAAAATTCAAAAAAAATTACACCTGTTTCAAGTATAAAATTCCACACAGTCATGTATAAACAAGATCTTTTATTTGTTTAACTGAATGGGAGGTGCTTGCGTATAAGCATTTCAAGTTATCCACCCATTTTCAGATCATTAATGATCAATATTAAGAATTGGGTGTTCCACATCAAGACTCAACATTGTTTTATCTATAGATGAATGATGGTATAAAAAAAAGGTATGCTCTCAAATAATGCACTTGCTAAAATAGGTGGGGGAATGAAATTTCCTTAATCAATCCATATTATGAACTAGACATTGTTCAATTAAGGAGCGATTTATTTACAATTGAGATCTAGGTTTTGAGAAAACTATGTTTAGAACACAACTTGTAGGAATTATAAGACACTCTATTGAATCTACTTTCACTACTTACTTAATACTAGTTACGACTTTCAAATGTATTTATATATTTCAGTCAATATTACTAAGGATGCAATCTTTGTTTTTTTTAAATACTATTAAGGTATTCACTATGAATTGATATCTAAAAACACATTTAATATTCATTGACTTATAATATTTTCTAATCAATATTATAGCTATGTTTGAATTTTTGCAAGTAGAATAAGGGTTCTTGCTTAGTAAAGAAAATGCATATTTGTAAAATTGTACCTTAAATTATTCTCTCCAATTTTTTCTCTAAATAAATCCACATTATATTGAAATCTAATCAACAAATATGTCACATGTAATTTTACTATGACATCTTAATTTCCATTATTGTTTAGATAAAAGGGTAGTCTAAACAGTTAAATTGAAATATCATATTTTGCAATACAATACCTTATTTTAAATGCAATGTGTATTGAACAAATATCTCTATTACACAAGTTCCACAATATTTAATTTTCAACACCTTAATGTTCTGAATTCATTGTTAAAGATACTTATTACTAATGGAAAAATTGAGATTTCCTCAACATCATCTTGGAAAAATAAACTCATTACATCTTCAAATAAACCAAAAAATAATTCAATCAATAATTTCACACACACGCACATGCACACAATTACCTATGAATATAGCCCAAGCAAGCAGTTCTTGGGCTCCTTCAATTGTGAAATATCAAAATATAATATATTACCCACTTGATAACTTCATGATTGTTTACAAATTTCAATAGTCTCTCTATGGTAGCTCTATCACACCATTCAATTGATTTTCCATATGATTTTGATCTGCAGGCTCAACTAAAGAATCCATCTTACCATAATATTCAACAATTTATGAACTATTGCTTCCCATATGCAAGAAAATATGCTTCCTACTACCACAATGGTTCATAGCTGAGGAGACTAGTGCGCCATGTGCAATTTCTCTTTAGCCCCAACAAAGCTTTAGGAATCCCTGCAAGGCCTATGTACCCAACCCCTCTAATGGATATTACAATATGGAAAAGGAAGAAGAATGCACTGAGATTATTTTGATAGACCCTTGAAGTTACATATATCACGTATGTATCTTGTCTCTACACGAGAAATAAAGAAAGAAAGAAAGAAATGAAAATTTCCTTTTTCACAGAATACCTAAAAACAATATTCTAGAGAAAATTTCATGGATTTGGCATTAAATAACTATATTTGTGTATATAAGCGGGTTCAAAAACTATGATATTATTTTTACAATTTCTCTTGTTATCACTGGAATAAGGAACTACATACATTGGGGAAATTTGACTACATATATGATTTCTAGACCTCCTCAGTTCCTATACTCTAAGACCAGGTCTAGGGTAAGGATGATTCATTAGGGGAATTTTGAGGTCTAAAATGGGCGTCCTAAGGAAATTATAAAATAATAGTGGAAATAATAAAATACTATTATATTACATCATCAAAATTTAGAGAAAAAAAGAAAAAACTATTTTTTAACCTCATATTTTCAACTTATCTCCCTATGGGTTACTCAAATTTCGAGTGAAAACACTGGTTGGAAGAAGAATTTGATTCCTGATCTAAGGAGTACCCACGTTGCATACTTTCGATGGACCCTGTTACACAAAAAATGAGAAATAAATGAAAAACATGATTGCAATAATGTTTTTTCATGTATTTCTCATTTTTGTGTAGCAGGCTCCATCGAAAGTATGTAACATGGGTACTCCTTGGATCAGTACAAACTTAGGGAGATATGTTGAAAATATGAGTTCAAAAAGTAGTTTTATTATTTATTATTTTTTAATATTTTTACTCCAAAAATGGTGAATCATCCCACATGGTTGGAATCATCATATTAAATGCTATTGGTTCTTATTAAGTTTATTTTGGTTGTACATTTTTCTTAGGAGCCCCATTTTAGACCTCAAAATTCGCCTAATGTTTGCATTGTTACTTCAAGTTTTCTACCATAAATATATGAGTTTTGATTAATTCTCATAGGAGATACTTCAACCAAAGTAGGGTAGGGTTCAAAGAAGTGATCTCTTCCAAACACAAACCTTCTTGTAGAATCTTGAATTGTACCCTAAGAAAGGTTGACTGATCAATTTTTAAAGGATAACCTTCAAGTAAACGAACATTTTTAGGAACAATATCTACTATTTTAACGCTATTAACATCCCCAAGAACCATAATTTATGCATACCATTCTTTCCATTTGACATCTCTAATAATCTTCATTTTACGAGCTAAACGTGCCATGAGAGAAACTAGAATGTTACCCACATTTTTCTCTTCTATGAAGTTGATGCTTGAGTTTATAAACAGTAGAAAAATGATTCTAATAGTCTTTCCAGTCAGTAGGTTCACCCCACCCCCCGTTAGCAAGAACAATAGCCATGATTGTTTCATCTTCCATAACCCATGACAATGGGTTGCACATAAAAATTAGAAACTTTAAGAAATCGTTCTCAAGTTTCTCCTCTAATTTGTTGAAACCATTTCTTTTCAAATGTAGTGCCCATTTCTGAGATGTAAATCCTACTCTTGAACATCATAGTTGTTCAAAATCCTAATCCAAAGTTACACATTCCATATCAACCATAGCTTTATTAAAATCATTTACAATTAGAGGTTTCTTCTCTTTGAACTCCATAATTCACAAGAAAAAGGCCTATGCAAATGCTAGCATATACGCTTGATTAATTGCTACATTTATCCATTGCATTTTAAATCCTAAACTTCCCATCAAAATTTTATAAAGCCCTAGTTGTGCTAACAAGTCTTGTTTATCATGTAGATATTTGAAAAATTCAAAATGTTGGACACGAAAAAATCGAGGTCGTGTAGGGATAATAGAAGGATAACCTCCTCTAGATAACCCATTTCCATTATTGTAGATAGCTCAAATCTTGCTCCCTAGAGGAAACTAATGAGACTTTAAGATGGTGTCAAATAACTTAGGTGGAGGTTCAACACCTTCCATCGGGGCTAAGAAAGACCAAATTATTGAGGGACTCTAATAGATGACCTTTGACCGAGGACATTACTAGGTAGCTCTAAAAGATTAAGCTCCTATAATTTTAGGGGGAAAATTCAAGTGATCGAGTAGAAACGTGGTTGGAGAGAATGATAATATGTTTTGCATTAAGAGAGTATACCTCCAATTCAAGATAATATAATTATATTCCAACTTAGAGATATTTCCCTAAATTTACCCGTAAATCTAAAGTAACAACTACACCTCACTCCTGACACAATTACCTAGGATTTATGTGAGGAAACACTCATGAAGAATTACCTTCCAACATATTATAAAGAATAGAAAGTAAGATACTTCCATTCTTGGGTGAAAGGAAATTGCATTGTAGAACAATATGAGATAATATTTATAGAATTTGTTAAGTTTTTATCCTAGGTGGATATTGATCAGTTCTTGGAGGATTGATTCATTTATGGATTAAACCATAATAGTAGGGAAATGGCTTGGATGTGGAAACCATCGATAGGTGCAGACACTGGTGAACATGCTCATTATGTAGAATATAACATCGACTTGAAATGGGGAAATAGAGTTATTTTTTTGGAACAACGAAGGTTTGTGGGAAAGGCCCCTCAAACCTTTTCCTAGGGAGGAAACTTGAGGCCACCACCACATGGAAGCAGGGTTGCACCCAAAACAATGGCAATAGGTGTTTCAATGGCTGTTAGTGCAGTTTCACTGAAAGCTTCAGGAAATCATGTAAGTTAAGGATAAATGCATGGAGCTATAAGGTGGAGGAGGGATCCTAGGGGAAGGAGATATTTAAATAGATTCCCATATAATTATGTTCAAAGTATACCATGCATCACTTATTGGGGAGGTTGGGGACCTCATTACTAGTGTGACTTTCCTGAGTTAGAAACTCGTTACAAACATAGATAAGGAAACACATTGATGGGAAGAGTAGCCAATGACCATAAGATCTATGAAATGGTTAATAACCACCAGTATTCACACCAATCTTAAGTGGTAGAAAATTCAGGTATGATAAACATGCAAAAGTTAAAATTTTATTTGGTTTTGGCGCTACAAATAGTTTCATTTCACTAGTTGCATTAGAAAAATGTGGGTTGGAAGCCTATGAACATGATAACTTTAAACAGGTCAAACTGGTTTATGGGAAAAAACAAGCAGTAGGAACTAGTGGTTACCAATGTTGGCTAAAATTTAGGGTGTGTATAACATGGAAAATTTTAGGGGCTAATATTCGTAGGTGGGCTATTTTTCCATGAATTTTCCAAAACAAAGATTTTCCAATTTCCATTTTTTATAAAAATGTTCGCCCAAATTTTATAATATAAATTATTTTACCTTAAAAATCGGCAACATTATCTAGAGAGTATATAGAAAATCATTATAAATTTGAATAATTTTACAAATATATCAATAAATTTTTTACAATTTGCATATTAGGGACTAGTGAGATTCGCCAATGTTTTTAAACTTCAAGATAATTTTCCATCCTTAAAATTTTCCCTAGTGTATAAATAGGTTGAATGTATATGTCATGGCACTGGGGATGTATAATGTAATCATCATAATTGAATAGCTAGAAACTCATCAAGATTTCATCGACTGTTTCAAAAAGAAGGTGATTTGTATAGATTTTAAAGGTAGGTCAACTAATATTTGTGGTTTCAAGAGAGGATTTTCCCTATGATTCATCTCTAGATAATTGTAAAATGTGGTCTCTAAAAGGGTTGTAAAATATATGGAGTCGAGGTTGTAAGTCACAAGAAGGGACCCTCCCTAGACCAACACCCAATTTTGTTAGAATTTTCAGATGTTTCCCCAAAGGGATTTGTAGGATTACCCCTTATGAGGGAGATCGATTTTGTAATTGACCTAAAACCTAGTGCATAGCCAATATCCAAGACACCCTATAGGATGGCAACTCCAAAACTTTTTTAGTTATATATGAAGTTAAAAGATATTTTATATTTGGGATTTATTAGACCAACCATTTCACCTTGGGGTGCTCCAATTCTTAATATTTTTCGTAGATTATAAGGAATTGAATCGAGCCATAGTAAATAATAGGTAGTCAATGGCCATAATAAATGACCTCTTCAACCAAATGAAGGGAGAAATTGTTTTATAAAAAATATATTTGTGATTTGGATAATGCCAATTAGGGATTACCTAAGATGACAACCCAAAAACTACCTTTTAGACATGGTTTGGGAAATATGAGTTCATAGTAGTGCCTTTTGTTTTGACCGATCCACCAACAATGTTAATGAGCTTCATGAATGGTTGGAAGTATGTGGACCAATTTGTGCAAGTATTTCTAGATAATATTCCCTTGTATTGCAACATGAAAAAGATCATGAAGGGAACTTAAAGGTTGTGTTGACATGCTTAAAGGAAAATAAATTTTATGGGAATTTATCAAAATTATCTTCCTTTTAGAAGAAGATTCAGTACCTCGAGCACATCATCTTAGGAGAAGGGATTTTATTTGAATTGAAAAGGTGAAGTCCATAATGGATTTGATGGTGCCGAAAATGATCATGAAGCGTGTAACTTGATGGGGATAGTAGGTTATTATCGAATATTCATGGAATGTTTATCAAATATTATGAAACTCATCACCTTGTTATAATGAAATTGGGTTAGGTATGAATGGGCATATGAATGCGACACAGAATTCACTGAAATAAGAGTATTTCTAACTAATACATGTATTCTTCGTGTTCCTGGCATGGAGAAGGAATTAATTCCTTACATGGATGCTTCAGAAAAATGATTAGGAGCTATGTTAATGAAATAAATTAGAGTGATAGCATATTCATCCAGGAAATTGAAGAAACATGAAGGGTTGTATGCTATCCATGACTTAGAATTAGTAGTTGTGATGCTTGTTTTGAAAATATGGAGACACAACCTCATCGAGAAATTTTTTGAGTTAAAATATAATCATGAGAGTTTGAAGCATTTTTTCACTCAGAGGGATATGAATCTTAGGAAGAGGCGGAGGATGGAATTCATGAATGAGTATGATTTTGGAATTTCATACATCAATGGAAAGAAGAATGTTTTGTCTAATGCACTAATTAGGAGGCCACACACCTTCTACTTGATACCATCAAGGGTCAATTTTAGGGATTTTTTGTTGGAAAAACTCTTTGAATACAGTCATTATATGATGTTTACATCAATAATCTAAGGAGGAAGCCTATAAAACCAATTTTGTAAGGGCTATGTCCTTGAAACAAAAGGACTATTGATATTTCAAGGCAGAATGTGCATCCTTAAGGAAGAGGCTATAAAAAAAACCATCCTCAAAGAGTCACATACAAAAGCGTGATTAAGTGTGAAGGAGTTGTATGAGGACATGATGAAACTCTTCTTTTGGGAAGGAATGAAGCATGATGTATTCAAGTTTTTCACCAAGTATCTTAAATGTCAATGAGTGAAGGCTAATCATTACCACCTAGTAGGACTCCTATAACTTCATGACATCACTATGTCTAAATGTGAGGTAATTTCCATGGATTTGTTTGTGGGTTATCCCCTCACATGAAAAAGGGATAGTTCCAAATTGCTTGTTGTTGATAAATTGACCAAAGGTTCCCATTTAATCTTAGTGAGAGACACAATGTTACCAATGTTGCAAGATTTTTTATAAGTGATGTTATCACAATACATGGGATATCCACAAAGGTAATTTATGATAGATATTATCACTTTAAATATATATTTTGGACAAGTTTACAGTTAGTGTCGGGAATTCAATTGAAACTAAGAACTTCATGTCATCTAGAAACAAATGGGTAAACTAAAAGAGTAAAGCAGGTTATGGAAAATATTATTAGAATCTACATCATGCATAGATAGATTCATTTGGTACTTACCATTGGTGGAATTTTCCTATAATAATGGTTACCATAGTTCAATTAGGATGCCTCCTTCTCAATAACTATATGGGAGGTCATGTAGGACTCAATTGAGTTGGGAAATGTTGGAGGACAGAGTAATGGTTAAGATGGAATTGGTTCAAAAAAAGGAGGTACATGGAAGAGATATTTGACAAAGGTTAAAGGAAGCACACAATAGAGAGAAGAGTTATGTGAATGTACACAACACCAATAAAAGTTAGGAAATGGGGTACTAAGTTTTTATTTGCGTCTGGCCCAACAAAAGAATCATTCAGTTTGGGAAAGGGAGGAAGTTGTGACCTCAAATTATAGGACCTTTTACAATCAAAGAGAAAATTGGACCAGTTTTCTATCATACCACCCCATTTGCATAAAGGTCGTGATGATTTTCATATATATGAACTATGAAATTATGTTTCTAATGAATCTCAAAAATTTTATTGGAGGGAATTGTAAGTCTTGGTTTATGGGAATAGTAATGGTCAAACGATTATGCATATTGGAGCATAGGGTTCGATAACTAGGGTATCACTTGGTGGCAAAGGTTTAGGTCCAATGGGGAAAGTATATCCTAATATCTACTGCTTGGTAGGATGCAAAGACTATAATTCAAAACTACCCCTCATTTTTTTACCATTTGTGATGCGCTTTTTGACCTAGATAACTACTTATGATGAGGTCCCATTTGTATTTTCATGTTGTTTTATTTATGAACACTATGTAATATTGATGCATTTAGATCACATAAATTATGTTACTTATATACAAAAACTCAATGGATTATGTTTTATTGTGTAATGTATTTCATGTATGGCTTACATGATTTATGATTCACGTGATATATGACTTATCTAATGTAAGGTTTAGTTCCAACATGCTAATATTAATCAAAAAAAAAAAATTGGGTACATGGATACTAGACTTAATAACATGATGATTATGATCGTATATCTCTCTCTCTCTCTCTCTTTCTACATACATACATACATACATATATATGTCTTAGCATTCCCTAGTACGGAAATCATCTCACATACAATATGCACCTTATCTCGTGGTAATAATAGTGCATATCAAGTAGATATGAAATATCATAGAACATGTACATCATACCATTTATAATTGGATGTCTCGACATCCCCTGGTCACGGGCATGGATCTTGTAAATGACATAGTCCCTTCCATTCTATAGGTTAGTTCTCATCCAATCGTGTGTGTGTGTGTGTGTGTGTGTGTGTATATATATATATATATATATATATATATATATATGTATATATATATATATATATATATATATTATTGGACGAGAGCTACTGTAGATCCGAAGGGACTATGTGATTTCCAAGATCCATACCAGTGACTCGGGAATGTCGAGACATCCAATGAGGAATGGTATGATGTACATTGTTCTATGATATTTTGTATCTACTTGATATTAACTATTAATACATGAGATAAAGTACCAATTCTAATTGACATGACTTCCTGACAAGATTATTCAATGTAAAATACCCAACCAACATCGTAGTGTGGTCCATATTAGGGTGTTAGTACTAGTTCTTTATTTAGCAATGGAGGAATTTCCCATTGTGTAACCTCTAAGCCTAGAATAATGGGAGGTGAGTTGATGGAATCACTCCTCTAGATGTGTGATGGTGATTCCCAATTTTCTACTAGGGAATTTAGGTTGATATAGTTTATTCTTCTACAATATTGGTTGTATCAGTGGTTAGATCAATATAGATGATGTCATAGGATATTATAGTAGAGGATGGATAAGATGAGAATGTAAGTATGTGTTGTAGGAAAAACCCAACACCGCCCATTTTTGAATTGTTCACTTTGAATAATGGGGATCATTTTTATTAATATTTTTCTAAGAACCTTTTATGATTTTGATTAAGTTAATTATCTTGCAATTTTTGCCATCTTTTCATTTTTTTTGGATTTCCATTTTGATTTTTTCATTAAATCCTATTTTTCACAAGCCTTTCAACGATACTTGTTTCGCTTCATTTGGTCAACCGTTTTGTAAATGGCACTCTTTTAAAGTTTGACCATTTGTGTCGCCTGTGTTAAAAAATGTATAAAATGTACCAATATTCTGATTTTTGTAAACTAATTTAGTTCAATAATGCATTTAGTGTAAATATTAAATATTTTAGTTAAACTTTTCAAATTTTCATTTTTCACTAACGGTCCTACAAAATGACCCAGCTAAATTGTACAATAAATGAAAACACGTTTCAGGATCTTGGTAATTTATACCAACTTTTTATCTTAAAACAAATTTCCAAACCCAACACTCAAAAATTGAAAAATGGTTGAAGTCCAATTTGTAGGATTGTTAATTCACTTGGGCCCCACTTCGCATCACCCCAAATGAGAATAAGAAGATCTCAATCAATGAGAAGGCTCCAACAATTGAAAAATATGATTTTGAACCAATAAAGTTTGATTGAGAAAAAACAATCTTCAACAAACTTTCTTATAAAGAAATCATTCTGTAAATATTATAAATAATAGATTGTAGAATGTAATAGGGGCTCCTCTTCTCTACAATTTTAGAATTGTTGATGTCACTATTGTGTAGAGGATTTAGAGTTGTAGGGTGGAGGAGAGAAAACTCAAATCCGAGGTTACTGAGGATTTTTCCTTTTGCATTCTGATCTATGTATGGAGAACAGAGTTTGTACTTTTACAACTCTTGTTTTAAAAGAAGAAATTCAAGTTTTGTAAAGGAATGTTGGAGACCGGAGTCACAAAAATGGTTTCAATAAATTGGTATTTATAAATATTATTGTTTTAGATACTGGTTTCATTTAATGATAGCATAAATGTGTCATTTTATTCATATTTGCGCACTTTTGTCTGTATGCGTAATTCTCCTCAATTATATGTTATTATTTATCTCTACTCTTATGGGTTGAATTCTGATTTATGAGTAACTATTTACTCAGAAATTTGTCTTTTCATATTAATTAAATAAAAAATGTTACGCTGTGAACTTTTTCTGCATGTTATTTTTTAATTATTCAAATTACTGATTTAACAAGCAATATTATTTTTGTGAACTATTTCCTAAATGTTCTTGGTTGATTATCTTAATAGGCCTCTGAATAGAATGTGTTTGGTATTCATAATATCAGTTAATTGAACTTCTTCGTTAGATTTATATTCATTATAATTCAGATACATTTAAATATCAATCATTTAAATATATTTCTCTTGGTTGGGTTATATCTATATCTTCCTAATTGAGATAGGATTAGGATAATTTTCCTTTTTTATTGCATTTAGATTTAATTCTACATTACTAGAAGACCTCTTCCCAAGGAGGCAAGACCTTAGTTATGGATTGGCTGAGCCCCAAATTAGCTTAAGGATCACTTTCTTTCCCGATCAACAAGATAAATGATCTGATGTCTCTTTCCCATTGGTAGGAAAAAGTTATCTTTTAAGCCATTGGAGATTGAGGGAAGGTAACTGGACCTAGTTAAACCAATCAGAGTCACCATTACAAACAGAAAAGGAGTTTCTTTAAGATCCGGACCGGGTGGTCATCTCCCATGTTGTTGCAGTGAACTTCGAGGTTTCAACTGTAGGATAGGGAGGGTAGGAGGCTATAAGTTAGCTACATACTCTATATTTGAAGTGGAATTCTTGTCTGACTTACTTAGATTGACTACCATATCTTTCTCTGTTATGTTATGCCTTATTATAATATTACTTTCTAATTGCCTGTATCCTTTTGAATCTAACTATGGGACGAAGTTTTTTAAAGGATGGGTTTATGTCATGGCCTTACCTAAACCTATTATTTTACATTATTTTACTATCCTATCTGCGAAGTGATTTAATTTTTTTCTTCATTCCAATAAGTATTACTAGTATACATACAAGGTATGCATATGCTATCTACAAACCTACACCTCGCACAAACACGTTAGTATTCTAAAGCTTAATATGTTAGATAACTAAATAAATGGGCAAGTTTAATTATTGATCAAGAATATGGTTACCCTTAAGCTTTATTAATGGCTAATTTATATTATCAATTAATTAATTTTAAAACATTGACTTATAATGAATAAGTTTTATTTATTTTTATTTTTTTCTATGTGTTTCACAGAACTTAGAGATCGGTGACCGTTACATTTATGGAATACTTGTACTAGGAATATCCATCCAAATGGATCACTTCCTGTCATCTAAATCGCAGAGCCTAGCCCTGAGAGTGTCAAGAGAATTGAACCTGTCACCTCTCAATAGCAAAGGTGCTTTACAATGGGAACTCGATCAATTGAATTAATCCTTGGGGCTTATATTTATTAATTTATATTTAAACCTGATTATCAATATTATATTGTTTAGATTCTTGTGAATCCTTAATATTTACTGAGATGAATAGATATTATTATTTTATTTACCATTTTATTATTTATTACCCATCATCGTGACAATTTGTCTCTTGAAATTTATTTCGGGATTAGTTGGAGGTGTGGGGAGTTATGAGATAGGTGAAGTGGTTGAACGATAAGAGGATATGCTTGGAATTCATTTTGGGGTATCAATAAGGATCAAAAGAAAGAATGGAAGGGGAAATTGTAAGATTTTGTTTCTTGTTACATCAGATATTGAAGTGGGGAAAGAGAGAAGAGAATCAAGAAGAAGGAAATGAGGGAGGAGTCACAAAAATTAGTACTCGTTGAAGGGTGTTATTGTTTTGGACACACTACATCTATGGTTGGACATAGAATTAGAGGGTTAGGGAACATGTGGAGGTTCCCCAGGCTAATAATTTGGAGATAATTTCCTAGTTGGCAAGGTGGAACATTGAGCCAGGTGGTCTTAGCAAGAGTACCACAACCGAGTCACTTTATTTAGTATTCTCCCTCATGTTTTATTTATGTAACTTGCGACAAATCAAATTTCTTTTATTTTTCAATATGCTCTAAATCCAATCTGTTTTTTTTATATTCTATTATCAACATTTAACCAAGAAATTAGACACAATCACATTTTTATAATTCTTTTGATTAACATTAAACAAACATGTATATTCACTATTTTTTTAGTAAAATTAACATTATTTTTTATTTAGAGAACATTTTATTTTTCTTTTAAAATGTAAATGTCTCAACTAGAGATTAAAAACAAAATAGTTACACATGTAAAAAGAAATAAAGTAATTAAAATGTATTTAAAACATAAAAAACAAACTTTTACTTTCACATTTTACTACGAGAGATGTTTAATTCTTCATTTTTTTGAATATATATATATATATATATATATATATATATATATATATATATATATAGATATATATACTCACTGAGAGGGATAAAAAGTATTAATAAATAAATATATAAAAAAATTGAATATAAAATAAAAAGAGAAGAAAATTGAACTTTTTTATATACTTAATTTTGGTAAATTTGAAAACTGTTACGTTACTTTGCATTAAGAAAGACATTGTTCTTAATTAAAAACTTTCCCCTTTTCACTATTGCAAATGACTTTTCAAGAAATTTTTATATGCATTGTATTCACATCAATTACACAAACAAACCATAGGAATGGTATAATGTAAATTAAAACTAATCTCATGTTAAGAACATAATAAAACTAGCAATTGCACCAGATGTTCCAAAGGAAGCACCGTAAGTTGATAACATAATATGGAACTTGCATTAAGAATAAAATTATTTTTTTCATTAAAGACGGGTTTTTACTCATCATTAATAAAATATGTATGCGAAACAATAACGCCTCAATAAGATTTTGTCTATTATTTTCTTGCAAATGTGAAATTTTTTCTGCTTTTTCCTTGTAACAACTTGTTAAATGACATACATACCATAAATTGAATCCCTAGCATAGGAATGACACGAGTGAGATCTAGGGTTTTTTCAAGTGCACAAGATGGCCTTGTAAATGTGGGGAAAAGGTAGATTGAAGCTCGAGAAACTGGAGAAAAGGGAAACATTGGAGGTCTAAAATCATTAGGTAACTTCTCATTTTCCAGTTCTTCATTATAATTCCCTCATTTATATATTCAATGAGTTTTTTCCTATTTCATATGCTTTGAATTAGTGGATCTACACCTTGTGGTAAAAAAATTGTGATATTTACCTATGTTCTAACTTTGTTTTTATTGTACAATTTGAATCAAAGGAATATCTGGAAAAATCAATGCAAGAAGTCCCATGGTTTTTGGGACATGTTGGGATCTATATGATCCATTGGTTCCATCAATTTGACCCTATAATGATTGTGGTGTTAGCAACACCAGTGTGGGTGAGGATACCAAACCTCCCACAACCATTTTGGCATCATCATGTCCTAGAATATATAAAGAATACTTTGGGGACTTAACAAAAAAACATATAATGATCATATACAAAAAATAGATAATGATCAGATACAACAAGGTTTTTTTTACCTTTGCTCTTATTGTATATAGATATATTTTAACAAAGGATTACCACACAATATACTCCTAAAAAATGGAAAATATGAATGGAACCAAAGATTGTATTATGAAAATACAACATTTAGAGGTCGCACTTGTTTTCAATAGGTCACCTATAGTATTCATGTCCACATGCCAAGAAACACCCAAAGAATAAAAAGGGGGAATCTCGAAAAAAGAAAGGTTGGAAACACACTAACTTTGGAGAATCAAAGTAGGAGGATAAGGAAGATATCCCCTCTCAAGATACTAAGGATAGTCAGAACATGGAAAGTAATTAGTAGTCATAACAATTTTACCATGATGGGGAGAGGATTCATGAAGGAATTCCTTCAAAACAAATGGTAAGACAAGAAAATGGGGTTGCATGAAAAAAGAGAGCTCATGAATAGGTAAATTCATATTCAAACAAATACCGACCCCAAGTAGAGTTTGGTTTGGATCTGGTAGTCATTCTGGTGGAATTTTTGGGTGGTAACTAGGAAAATGTGCATAGGAAGAAAGAGAAAAAAGGGAATCTTCATTATTATTAAAAGTGCTTATCTTTTTATTTTTTCTACTTTCTAGGTGTTTTTTTCTCCCAATATTTTGATCTTGGTTTTTTTTTTAAGGATTTTGACCTCTACAAAATGTAATTTTGTTTACTTATAATAAAATTACGATTTGCTTTGGAAAAAAAATAAGACCTCAATCATTATTATTAATACCCTTTGCATTCTCTTAAATTTTTAAGATGAAGATTGTTAATGTTCGCCATGGATTCCACGTTAATTATGGTGTTTCCTTACCTGTCCTACAATATTAGATTAATTTTGTCTCTTAACTTCTATAGTCACACTAAGATTATGTGAAGCAAGAAAATGAGGCTAAAGAATCACAATGAGCCTATGTCCAATAACTAAAGCTAAAGTTTTTTCATTGTACAATTTTCATGAAAGGAAGATCTCGAAAACGTAATGTAGCAAGGCCCCCGGTTTTGGGGACGTGTT
This sequence comes from Pinus albicaulis, assembly GCA_034641835.2. Lineage (NCBI taxonomy): Eukaryota > Viridiplantae > Streptophyta > Pinopsida > Pinales > Pinaceae > Pinus > Pinus albicaulis. Next base: position 221,143,378 of record CM076570.1, read on the forward strand.
GGTCTCTATATGACCCATTGGTTCCCTAATTTTGACCCTGTAATGATGGTGGTGTCAACAATGCCAGTGTGTGTGAGGATACCAAACCTACCACAAGAATTTTGGCATCATCAAGTCCTAGAAGATATAGGGAATACTTAGGGGACATACAAAAAAATAGATAATGATCGGATACAACAAGGTTTTATTACCTTTTTTCGTATTTTTATAGAGATAAATTGGAGCAAAGGCTTATGAGACAACATACGGGTGAAAAATGGAAAATATGAATGTAACCAAAATTTGGATTATGAAAACAAAACATTTAGATGGTGAGTGAAAATGTGAAGATGGGTACCACTTTTGTGAAAATTCGGGGCGGAAATTTTTTTTCCTCCATAGTTCGGCCGAAATCTTATCATAGTTTGGCCGAACTATTGAATTTAGTTTGGCCGAACTTTGTTTGCCGTCTACATTGACAACGTACTGACGGCAATGGCAAACAAATTTTTCGCTTGAGTTTGGAAAACTGGAAAACAAAGTTCGGTTGAATTATTATTTTATAAATATATCGCCCGAATTTTTTTTTGGGTTTCTGTTCACATTTATCTCGCACGCTCATTTCTATCCCGTTGATTCGCTGTTGTCCCGCATGAATTTATTTGATTTGTTGTTGTTCCGCGCAAATTTAGCTCATTTTCTGTTGCACCAGGGGAGTTTTTTTTATTTGTGCTGCACTGAGGAGGTAAGTTAATCCAAATTTTAAATTTCTATAAATTTTTTCTTGTTGTTTTTTTTAATTTGGTTTTAATCTGATTTTTTTGGTCGCAAAGGTCTTCCACGACATCTTCAGGGATCATTGTCTTCAGCATCCACTACGACGAATTTTCAGGTACATTTAACATTCTTCCTGTTATCCTATACCAACTGTCTCAAATCTTGAACTGAGTTGAAATATAATGCTTCATTTAGATTTAGGATTTGTTATATTTAAAAAAAAATAACAAAACAACTTTAACATAAAATTTTCATGGAAAACCTGCAATCCAGAAACCTAACATATGTTAAATAGTTGACATTCCATCCTCGTCTGATAATTTCAATTATTTTTAAATCCAAAGTCAAGGAATATCTTATTTTATTGTTTAAAAAAAATGGTAGGGGTAATTTCTTTGCATTTTTTATTTGTTAAATTTTCATACTATGTTTTGAAAGGATATAATTTTGTTGAGACATAGGTATAGTTTTAGGAACTTTTAGTTTTTTTATAAAACTTTGCATGCCTATTTATTTAACCAAAATATAAGATGGAATATAATGTTTTAATAAACCATGTAGGGAATTTATGTAGAAGAGAAATCATGTTCTGAACAAACACATATACTATTGGTTACCTCTCTATACAAAAATTAACCTAAAAAAGGAATGGCTTTACTTTCACCAATTTTTTTTTATCAGTGTTTCTTTTGTGTGGCTCTGTTTTTTCATTTTCCCCCTGAAATATAACTTTTGTTTTTCATGTACCTTTTACATATATTTGAAACAAATACATGACAAATCATTTTTTTTTTAACAACATATTTGACTTCCACCTCAAGGGTTACCCCAGTCTAGTGGCACATAGTTTGTGAACCATTATTTTATAAAATTTTGTAATAACAACTGTGGCCCATTATAAATTAATTTAAACTCACCCCAAAAATCCCAAAAAGAATAAGTTTTTTTGTTTTGTTCACATATCAATGAATTAAGGAACATGCAAAGAACTGATGAATCAGTCTAACTATATAAACTTTTTTGGCTCTCTTCTTTTTGGAAATGTGTTGATAAGACTGTCAATTACTACAACTTTGTAATAGAGTTTAATAAGGATAAGACTGTCAATTACTACAACTTTGTAATAGAGTTTAATAAGGATAAGACTATATATTACTACTATTTCTTTAAACTGTATACGCTTATTTGGCTCTCTGCTTTTTGGAAATGTGTTGATAAGACTATCAATTACTACAACTTTATAATACAGTTTAATAAGGATAAGACTGTCAATTGCTACTATCTCTTTCAATCTAAGCTTCCATAATAAGCTAATACAACAGAGTCCATGGGAATCATACTAGCATTGAATACGAGTACGAACCATGTTTGGAATGAAGTAATGATAATAGCTCTTGTATTACGAGTAACATATTCGTAAGGTGTAAGAAGAACCATAAGCACTGGTGTGAAGATTAGCTCTATAAGGGGAATAGCTCTATGTATGAACTAGTACTAATACATACCATATTCTATAATATTGTAAGCTTTTATATATAATAGTAATGGTAATAGCTCTTGTATTACGAGTAACATATCCATAAGGTGTAAGAAGAACCATAAGCACTGGTGTGAAGATTAGCTCTATAAGGGGAATAGATCTATGTATGAACTAGTACTAATACATACCAATACTATAAGATTGTAAGCTTTTATATATAATAGTTAGATCATAACGAGTCTAATATGTAGCCAATCACGTACATGTAATCACCTATATGGGTAGTTTTTCATGGTATGACCTCTATTGTAATGTATGCCTGATTAGTTCTATTGTGAAATAAATAAATGTTACTAGCTATGTGTAATAATCTTGGCTTCTTGATATCATAGCTATATAGTGTATCTCTATATCCATAATATAGAGAGCTTATATGATCAGTACTAGCACAATCTATGTGTTTAACCTCATAGTGAATAAAATCCTTGTACTAATTTACCATTATATATGTAATCTAACCTTGTTTACCTAGCTTATTATGTGTATCGACCAATTGTAAGCTCTAACCACACTTGTTCCATGATTCTTAATTACTTGTAACTGCTCAATACTTATGGGATTAGTTAGAACATGATAGTATTCAACACGTGTATTAGATTAGCATAGATTACAGAGCTTTCATAATATGGATATGCTTATCTTCATGGTATCTAAATTAGACTAGTATACTTACTATAGCTCGGGTTATTGGTTGTATACATCTCTTATGAAACTAGTATGATCAATGATGCTTACTTGTTCACAACTTATGTAACCCTTATATACTGGTTATAAATAATATGGATATGCTTATCTTCATGGTATCTACATTAGACTAGTATAATTACCATAGCTCGGGTTATTGGTTGTATACATCTCTTATGAAACCAGTATGATCAATGATGCTTACATGTTCACAGCTTATGTAACCCTTATCTACTAGTTATAACATCATACATCAGTTATACTTAACCAGTATGATCAATGATGCTTAATTGTTCACAGCTTATGTAACCCTTATCTACTAGTTATAACATCATACATCAGTTATACTTATGGTATTTTATCTATGTAATCACTAGTTATAAGCAGTTAAAGCAAGAAAGTTCATAATATTTCTTGAACTTCCTTCATGATATATATGGTTGCTCACCTTCATTCAATATTGGGTAAAAGGTCATGGTCTTACCTTAATTTCTATTCTAATTCCCTTTCCTAAATTTGATTTTCATTTAATATTTCTTATCATAATATTTCTTTATGAACTTCCTTCATAATATATATGGTTCCTAGCTTATGTAACCCTTATCTACTAGGTATAACATCATACATCAGTTATACTTATGGTATTTTATCTATGTAATCACTAGTTCTAAGCAGTTAAAGCAAGCAAGTTCATAATATATCTTGAACTTCCTTCATGATATATATGGTTGCTCACCTTCGTTCAATATCGGGTAAAGAATCATGGTCTTACCTTAATTTCTATTCTAATTCCCTTTCCTAACTTTTATTTTCGTTTAATATTTCTTATCATAATATTTATTTATGAACTTCCTTCATGATATATATGGTTGCTCACCTTCGTTCAATATTGGGTAAAAGGTCATGGTCTTACCTTAATTTATATTCTAATTCCCTTTCCTAACTTCGATTTTCCTTTTGACCTTGGAGATAAACCGAATCATTATATTGGGTAAAAGGTCATGGTCTTACCATAATTTCTATTCTAATTCCCTTTCCTAAATTCCTAACTTTGATTTTCATTTAATATTTCTTATCATAATATTTCTTGAACTTCTTTCATGATATATATGGTTGCTCACCTTTTTTCAATATTGGGTAAAAGGTCATGGTCTTACCTTAATTTCTATTCTAATTCCATCTCCTAACTTTGCCTTTTTTCAATATTGGGTAAAAGGTCATGATCTTACCTTAATTTCTATTCTAATTCCCTTTCTTAACTTCCTAACTTTGATTTTCATTTAATATTTCTTATATCATAATATTTCTTCTTACCCAAGTAGGTATGTGATTAATTATGGTAATTACTATGTACCAAATCACGTAAGTTGATATCGCTATCTCTTCTAGTAATGATGAAAGTATTGATTACTATGAATACATACATATCTCTCCATGGTGTTATAACTAGGAGATCACTTAAAGCTTATGATATCCATACTCATGTAAAGCAGTACTATGATCCCCATATTAGCTAGTATGGTACTGGTAGTCTTTGATAAACTATGTGTATAATAACAATGGTGGTCATAGTAATCATAAAATATTCATAAACATGAGCATATTGTAAACACTAAGATATTATGGATAATACGTACTCTATTATTCCCATGATATCACTATAACTAAGCATGTACGAGTAAATGAATCACATTAGTTTATTGATATGACATGTTTCAATAGAGAGCTTTGTAATGATGTACTAGATTTCCATATATATTTCTATCATTAAGATCAGAGCCCCAACCATTGGATATGAATCACACTCAGTAATTAGGGATATACTGTGATCATTTTTCATAGTAAAATGTATAAGTAGTGTGTAAGCTTATCCTAATGAAACTAAGCTTTATTCCCATTGTTCAACATGATTACACTGGTTATGATTCCTCCTTGTATCTATTATCCATAATACGTATGAGTTTATACATCTAGTGATCCAGGTGGATATTGGTGGCCACCCGCCTATTCCACTTGGGGCCCCACCATTGTCTCTTTCAGTTTTTTTTTCACAACTTACTATTTTTAGCAGTTTTTGGGGTCTTAAAAGGTTTGAGCTGCCAAGCTCCCTAAACTAGATAGGTATGTCGGGTTACGTCCTTGGGAATTTGGAAAACACCAATACCCAAACTGGGCCCATAGTTTTGGCACTTCATCTCCCGGGGTTAGGTTTTTGACGTTAGAATTGATTCATTGTTTTCCATAAGAAATAGGTCTCGAGCCTCATTACACAATATTAGCCCGGAGGTCTACAGACATCTCTTCTCAGAGATTCGCTACCAGCACCATAGCTATTTTATTTCCATCATGTTTGTAAGAATATTTCTGCGGATTTTGATATTAATGAAATGAAGCCTTATCTCTCACGTATTTCTATGTTTATGGTTATTTCTCAGATTCTCGTTGTGTTCCTACATAAACTGGGATCACACATAACCCACACGTCTACTTTTCTTGACCTTTCATGTCCTAGTGAGGCCTGCATAAGGATAGGAGCATCTTGGGAACTGCTGAGCTCCCAAAGATGTCCTTTCTTTCACCAAATTTCACTTCATTTCCTTTGTCCGTTATCGCTATAGGCTTAAAAGATCAATAGGATTGATTAAAGTTACTTTAAGAATGCATACAAAGACTGACTTTCTATACTTTTTTTGTTGTTGTAGTATTTTCATTAGACTTAGCTGCTGCACGTGCCCATTCTCAGAAGCTAGTCGCTTATTCAAGAATCCGCTATCTTCATTTTCACACAGGTTACAGGTGTCACTTAAAGGAAAAATGCATATTTTTGAATTCCAAAACTCACCTACATCATTCCTTTCCCTCTACGAAGTCTGAGCAAAAATCTGCAAGTGGGTATGCACGTGGAGGAAACCCAAACTAAGAAGTAGATTCCTACCAGGACAAGGACTCTACAGATGTCTTCAACAAAGTACGAGGCCTCCACAAGAGTTATAATTTGATTTTAATTGAAAAATACACTTATCCCTATTTCTTCTCCAGGGCAGTTATGTATTTCTCTTATAAGAATAACTCGGGAAACCGAGAGACAGTTAGTTAGTTGATGTTTTATTGTTAAGTTGTCCAAGACCGTAATACTCTGTTTTTTTTAAAGCGTTTTCCTTTAATGAAAGAGGAACAACTTTAATACATGATCTGAAGAAATCTTGAAGAGATTCATGTGCTAATATGGTGGTAGAGGGCTTGTACCCCCCGAGAGGCTCTGTGCATATTGTTTAGATAAGTAACTTTAGCTCTGTTTCGTTCCTAATTTAGGCAATTTTCTGAACTTTATGTTTTATGCTCACTTACATCAAATGTTACAGCCAGTCTTGTTCTTGTGAATTGTTCCAAAATATCACTAACACTGAATGAGATAGAACTGTAGTATTTCAGATATTAATTACATTTTATTTCAGCTGTAGTATTTCAAAGGTTAATTGCATATTAGTTCGGTTTTGTTTAATGTATTTTAAGTTTTATTAGCTAGTTGTATTCTAGTTCTGTTACATTAGACTTAAATGCCTTCATTATTTAAAAAATTCTCTTGTTCTTAATCTCTGCTAATACATCATTATCATAGGAACAAGAATTGGTAATGTCATTTTGAAGTCTTGACTGTGCTGCAATTTCTCACAATTTTACAAACTGCCTTTTTCCAAAACTATTCCAAAATATTTCTAACCGTTGAATGAGGCTTAATAGTGACATTTTGAGTTGTAGAATGGATTAATTTTAGTGTCATAAGTTAATTTAGAATAGGTTTCCTTACTATGTTGTAGATAATCTTTTCCAAATGTGTTCCAACAAATTTCTAACCATGGATGAGATTTTCTCTGTGATATTGTAAGTTGTTGTTTACTTAGAAGAATCTCATTGCATTAAACTTATCCTTTTCTCAAGTTGTTCCAACATACTTCTAATGAAATGAATTGGACTGAGTTCATGTTATGAGTTTTTTTTCTTGTCAAGTTTTGCAATCTGTGAATTAGCATTTTCTGTTCCTAGGTGCTATACATAGTTTAGAATAGATTTTACTCTGTTTTAGTGTGACCAATAACTTCTCTTTTCCAACAACTTCGTTCTTTTCCTCTTAGCATAAAAACACAAAACCAAAAACACTAGAAAAACACTAAACACAACGAAGTAGAAAGCAGATACGTAGGCACATATAGTGCACTTCACTTCAACAGTTTACTAGCCCTAGTTGACAATTTATGACATCAATTTAGGAACACTAAGTTGAGCGTACATTTGGCGCCATGTCGAAGTTTAACTAGGTGAAGCCTTCTTACCTCGCAAAAACAATGATATGAGAAAGAGACTCATGGGATACATACAAGCAGAAGCTTGATTCCTAGAACACCACTTGTTCCACCAAGACCAAGAGGCAGCACACCTCCAACTCAAACCCACATCCCATACTCCACTAATCATAGAATTCCAGAGGAATTAAGATAAGACATTCCATTAGAAAGACCTTCAACTTAATCCACTGAACCTGTCTTAGAAGAAGATTCAAGGACCCCTGCTAGAGACCTAAACTTTTCCACTTCCACAAGAGAATCAACCATGGAAAAAGAAGGAGGAGGAGGAGTCTTTAATGGAGAACATACACTATTTAGAGGGGGTATAGGTAGAGGTAGAGGAGAAGGAGGTAGAGGTGCAGAAGGAGAAGGAGGTAGAGGAAGAGGTAGAAGGGAAATGGGAAGATCTTTTGGGTTTCCTATAGTAGATGAAGAAACCAATGCAACTATGAAAAAAATTTGACCCTTTGTCCTTCCAAACTTTTAAGGACTCAAAGGTGAAGATCCTGAAACCTTCCTATTTGAATTTGAAGTCCTATGTACAACCTATGATTACTTACAAGATGCCCAAAAACTTAAACTATTCCCTTCAACATTGAAAGGAGCAACATTAAAATGGTTTATGAGTTTGATCAACAGTTCTATTAGGACATGGGAAGACATCAAACATGCAGTTCTAGAGAGGTATTTGGATTACTATATGCCAGTCAACCATAAGGAGGAAGTTTTTAAAATGATACAAAAAGAGGATGAAAACCTGGAAGATTTGTTGGAGAGATTTAACTACAACATCAAAAGAGCAAAAATGGAAAACTTAGACCAAGATACCTTGAAAGCTCTCTTGTTGAAAACAATTAGGGATGAATGGCTAGATATCCTTAATATGATGGGAAAATGGGGTATATCTCAGCTCACATTACCTGGAATAGCTGAATTATGTATCAACCTTTCAAGAGGGAAATCTAAAATAGTAAAAGGACCAAGAGACCCTGATCTTGCAAGGGCAAGTAAGTCTGCTTCTGGGACAGTGAGTAGGGCAGAAATAGGACATATGCTTGATGAATTCAAATCTGATATTTTAGGGAGTCTTAGTGAAAAAATAGACACCCTAAAATTACAAAACAAGAAAAAAGATGAATCTGATGCCTTAGCAATCTTTTGTCCCAAATGTAGAAAGAAGCATGCCCTGAGAGAGTGCCCTTTGGATGCAAAATTAGCAGAGACTTGTGTAATCTGTTCAGAAAAACATGAGACCAAGAGTTGTCCTTAACTTCCTGGTCTTAAAGCTGTCTTTCAAGAAGAAACCCCTACAAATTCCGTTGCACTTCAGAGACATTCCTGTCTCTAGAGGCCTTGGCAAGGACCTCAAACACATTGGTTCCATGATCACTGTATAATTTACCCCCACAAAATTCAAATTTGAAGCAACCTGGCCCCAATTCCAAAATCAATCTCAAACCGGGGCACAAGGAGCACAAATCCCTATGGAAGATACTCTCAAGATCACAATATTCACCATCCAACCACCATATCCACATTTCCCTCCTTAACAAAATCTTCAACAAAATCCTCAACAGAATCCTCAAAATCCACAACATCAAAATTCACCACTTCCATTACCATTTCCTCTGAAAACAAATTAGTTGCCTGCCCAACCCATACCAAACCGCAACAATAAAAATCCTCAGAACACATACATGATAGAAGGAAACCAGTTTCCAACCTATTTGATCACTCCTTTAGAACTTAATGATGTTCAACTTAGGTCTGGAAGAATACTTGAGAAGAAGAAACCTTCTGTAATCATACAATAACAAAACAACTCTAAGGAAGATTCTCTACGGGTAAATAAAATTCTTGAAGAAGACATATCTTTTCAAGACCCGAATATTGAAAAATTAAAATAAAAAGAGCCAATAATTTCAACTCCTATATTAGAGCAGCCATCAACATCCATCTCTACACCTCCCTTTCTATAAAGATTACAAATTGATAGGGGTGTAGAAAAACAAATTATGGTGCCTAATTGTGATTTCCTAGATGAGCTGAGAAATGTTTGTATTAAGATTCCATTATTACAAGCTATCATGGAAATTCCAATCTTAGCAAAAACAATAAAGGAGTTGATCATGAAAAAAACAGGAAAAGAATCAAAGAGATAAAGAAAATTCAACTGGCAGGAAAAATAGTAGATATCATGATGGGTAAGATTTCCATTCCAAAGTATCTAGACCCAGGAAATCCAGTTGTTAAAATACATATCAATGGAACTGAGATCCAAAGCACACTTATTGGTTTAGAAGCAGCAATCAGTATCATGAGTAGACAAATCATAGATAAACTAAAGCTTCCTAATCTTCTTTTTACACTCACATTATTACAATTAGCAGACATATCTATGATTAAACCTGATGGGGTAATAGAAGACATTCCAGTGTCCCTAGATTCTTGGGAGTATCATGTGGATTTTATGATCTTAACTCCTAAGAATAATCTAGGAGGCCATCCTGTTATACTAGGAAGACCTTGGTTGGCTACAGCTGATGCTTTTATTAGTTGTAGGTCCGGTGATATGTATATTTCTGATGGTAGTTCAACAAAGAAATTCACTTTGTATCCTGCAAAAACAATTACAGAATTAGATGATACTTAATGGATTGAGGATGAAGAAGACATACAACCTCTCTTCACAATTTCAGAAATTAGTGAAGATAGCCAGATTCTAAATACCTTAGAAAATTTTGAATCCTCTTCGGAATGCAAGCATGAACAATTTCAAGAAGAATCCAACATTGAGTTTTTATCATCAAGATAGATGTCTCTTTATTCCATGGATAAATTTGGCAGCTCTACAATTGATATATTTCCAAGTAAAAATTTAAACATAAAAAAGAACCTAGAGAAATCTCAACAAGAAAAGCTAGTCAAGATATTATAGAGACATTCTTCTGCATATGTATGGGAGTACATTGATATGAAAGGGATAAGCCCTAAGACTTGCACTCATCACATATACATAGAGGAAAATTGTAAACCAATCAGAAAACCTCAGAGACGGATGAATCCAAACCTTAGGGAGATTGTTAAAGAAGAATTGCAGAAATTGTTAAATTTCAACTTTATCTATCCCATAGTTTGTTAAAGAAGAATTGCAGAAATTGTTAAATGTCAACTTTATCTATCCCATTTCAAATATTCAGTGGGTTTCTTCTTCGTAATCATGCCAAATAAAAATGGTAAATGGAGGGTATGTATCGACTACCGGGAATTAAACAAAAGCTACTCTTAAAGATCATTTTCTCACTCATAGATCAGTGTTAGATACATTAGCCGGCAAAAGTACTTCATTTTTAGATGTATGATTTGTGATATAACCAACATAACCAAATCAAGTAGCACTTGAAGATCAAGACAAAACCACATTTGACTGCTCTTAAAAGTACCTATGCTTACCGAGTACAGTTTGGACTATGAAATGCACCTGCAACATTTCAAAGGGCAGTACTAGGAATCTTTTCAGATCTAATACATGATTGTGTAGAGGTATATATGGATGATTTCACAGTCTATGGAAACACATTTGAAGAAGCCTTAGTAGACTTGGAAAAAGTTTTAAAGAGATGTAAGGAAGAAAATCTTTCACTAAGTCATGAGAAGTGTTTTATGATGTTTACTGAAGGAATTGTTTTGGGGCATCACATTTCAGGGGATGGGATAAGAGTTGATGAGTCAAAATTTGAAGTCATCTCTAACTTACCTATTCCAAGTTGTCAAAAATATGTTAGGAGTTTTCTAGGATTTACAGGATATTATCGAATGTTTATAGAAAACTTCACCAAGATAGCATCTACACTTTTCAAATTACTTACCAAGGACTATGAATTCAAGTGGAAACCTGATTTCTAGTTAGCCTTTGAGACCCTGAAAAAAAAATCTCTGAAGCACCTATTTTAAGGGGACCTAATTGGAAGTTACCTTTTCATATTTCAACAGATGCCTTAGATACAACTTTAGGAGCAGTATTGGGACAAAAAGACATGATTCCTTATGCCATCTACTATACAAGTAAAAATTTGACTCCTTCAAAGTTAAATTATACTGTAACTAAAAGAGAGTTCTTAGCTGTTGTTCATGCCATAAATAAATTCAAACATTATATAACAGGCTATGAAACTTTTGTTCACACAGATCACTTTGCAATTAAATATCTAATGAACAAATCAATTACTAATGGCAGAGTCATAAGATGGTTATTGCTTTTACATGAATTCAACATTACCATTATAGATAGGCCTGGGAAACAAAACACAGTAGCTGATTTCCTATCTAGAATCCAAAACATCAAAGACAATACTCCTGTTGAAGATCAATTCCCTAATGAATATCTTTTTGCAATTTCTACTCAAAATCCTTGGTTTGCTGACATTGCTAATTATTTATTTTCAGGGAAATTTCCTTCAATAATGAATGCAAGAGACAAAATAAAGATCATTTATGACAGTGAAAAATATTCATGGGTTTCTAATGAGTTATACAAAACAGGTCCAGACTTTATCATTAGAAGATGTGTTCGAGAAGATGAAATGCCTGAGATTCTCAAGGCATGTCATGATGAACCTTGTGGCGGACACTTTGCTGATAAAAGGACAACTTATAAGGTCCTTCATTTAGGATACTATTGGCCATCCCTTTTTAAAAATGCTAAAGAGTATGTCAAAAGGTGTGACAGTTGCCAAAGGGTAGGGAAACCTTCTCCTTCAGGTGAGATGCCATTGCAGCCTCAGGTACATATTGAACCTTTTGAGAAATGGGCTTTAGATTTTGTAGGACTTATTAGTCCTCCATCAAGACAAAATAAATATATATTATTTTGCACTAATTATGTTACCAAATGGGTAGAGGCAAAGCCATTACTTTCTGCTACTGAATTATCTGTAGTTAATTTTCTTTTTGAGGATATTTTTACTCGTTTTGGTGTCCCAAGAGAAATTGTTACAGATCAAGGAGCTCAATTCACATCAAGGCTAGTGGAACAAATGATGAAGAGGTACAAAATCAGACACAGAAAATCTACTCCCTATCATCCACAAGAAAATAGTCAAGTGGAATCTACTAATAAGGTCATTGAAGGGATCCTAACAAAGACTGTTCATTTACATAGAAGAGATTGGGTAGACAGGCTTCCTGAAACCTTGTGGGCCTATAGAACAACATGGAGAAGCACAACAGGCCATACTCCTTATGAAATTTTTTATGGAAAACAAGTTTTGTTTCCCATAGAGTTTCAGATTCAAACTTTTGAAATGGCAGTTCAGCTAGGAATTGATCTAATATAGGCACAAAAGCACGGATTGGAGCAGATTAATGAATTGGATGAGGTTAGAAAAGATACAATCTAGAAAAAAAGTATAGTCCAGCAATAAAGGACTAGATGGCATGATAAGTACATCAAGGAAAAGAAATTCAAAGAAGGTGACTGGGCCCTCTTGTTTGATTCAAAGTTCAAATATTTTCAAGGTAAATTCCAAACACATTGGCTTGGGCCATATGAAATTATGAAATTTTTTGACAATGGAGAAATAAAAATCAGGACAATAGATGAAGAGAAGGTCACTTTTCTTGTAAATGGTCATAGATTGAAGCTGTATCATAAGCCACTTTCAAGAGAAGAATTTGTCAAGAGATTCTAGGAAGATAGTGATGTGAAGTTAATGAAGAAGAATCCTTTTTCTTCATCAACTTAATTGAATTTTCTGAATTCAAATGCAAAAAAAAATTAAAAGAAATTAAAAAATAAAATAAAATAAAGTATAAACATGAAAACTAATCATTGATTAGCATGTTTATACAGAAAAGCTAAAGTGAAAATCAGAATTCTTCTGACACTTTAGCTTTTCAAATTTGTTCTTTTCCTGCAAACAACTATCACAAAATCATAAGTGCAGACCCATTTTATATATCATATTCCACTTATGATCCATTTCACTCCATCATAGCTCACTTCATTCATATTTCATTCACTCCATTCATCCATACTTCATTCACTCCATTCCATGGTCCACCTCATTTTCATCCCATATTTTTAAATTTGATCTCTTTCTGCAACTAAGTATTACAAATCATAAGTTGCAGACCACTTTTTATGTTTCATTCCACTTCACATTTGTGATTCATTCCATTCCATTATATTTCACTTCACTCATGCTCCATTCCACCATATTTCATGATCCATTTTAATTCATTTCATACAACATTCCATCCATGTTCAAATTATTTCATTCCATGTCTCAAAGTTTTTACACGTATATTCTATAGCTAGACATTCTGTAGCCAGACATTCTGCAGCCAGATATCCTGAAGGCAACTATCCAGTAATCACTTGTTCAGCAGCAAATTGATCCTGCACACCTATGTCAACAAGCAAAATCAAAGGGATTATGAAGACTGAAGGATCAATGATTTTCAAAGGAAGACAAGGCATATTAAAAACCACAAAAATCAAAAGAAGGGCTAAGGTAACTTTTGAAATTATTATGATAACAGATTATGAAAGTTATGGTATAGTTAAGTTATATGTATGTTTCATAAAGTTATTTTAATTATTCATATTGATCGAGCTTATCATAAAATCCTTGGACAAAATCCCTTCCATTCCACCATACCAAATCATCATTTATTAAAAATTAATGGTTAGTACTGAAGTGACCTATTAGGTCACGTCACTAATCCGAAATATTCAATGATGATTTTGAAATTCACACGAGATTTTTCCGCGGTCTTTTCCCCCGTGACAGCTCTCAAACTCATTAATTCGTGTGAATCACCCTCATCGTATTTCATTCATCCCATAACCACTTCATGTCATCTTTCCATAGCCAATTACTGCTGCATAAATAGACAAGTCATCTTTGGGGTGAAAACAACTCTCTACAGCCATTTTTACCGTGAATAGAAGAGTAGTAATGGAGCATGTTGAGGAGGTAAATCCCCTCTGCAGACAGAGGCAATCCCTACTAGCCCAGATCGGGTCTAGCAACAATCAAACACGCTACAGTGTAGGTTCCTAATCGTAAATAAACCGACTTGCGAAGAAGGCTTACCTGGAATCCAATGCTGTCGTTTGTAGAAGAGGTGGTGCTCCCGTTCCTTTGCCCTGGCAAATCACAATCCTCACGATCTCCATGATCGGACACCTGCACATGCAAGAAACAACACAAACGCAAGCATAAAATCCAGTATATACAACTATGTGTCAGTCGAAGAGGACATAACTCATGAACATGATCAAGAAAAAGAGTGGAACCATAACCGATAGTCGCTTATCATTAATGAGTCAAAAATAAGAATACAACCAAAGCTTCGACGCTGAATTCTCCTTTGGTGGGTCGTCAGCAGAACATGTCTCGATAAAGCTTATCAAGGATGGTACAAGCCTCTCTCTTCGGATACTTGGCAATAGTCTCCTTTCTTGGATTTGGCCTTAAGGGAATCAAGAAGGCTCTTGCAGCATAAGGATGTGAAAGCTCTTGGGAACTTGGAGATTAGCTTGCCATGAAGATGAGCAAGCTTTTATAGAAGGAGGAAGGAAAGTTGGGATCCCTATAATTATGGGATTGGCCCTATCATCAAAGAAGCTTCCATGAGAGGTGGCAAACCACTTCTTCTCTATGGAAATCCGTAGCCAAACCTCCCAACTCAAGATAGATATCAGTCCAGGGATCTGTTAGGATGAAAATTCCGCCTTTTATTTTTAAAAAACACCTCTTAATATGGTTGGCGTGGGTGCGGCTCTATGACAGAGCGCCAATTGGCGCGCCCTCTTTGGAGGATTTGCCCCTTTGGCACGAGGGCTGAACTATGGAACCGCGCCAATGGAAAAGAGCTATTTTCAGGGTTTTTTGCAAGGAGATGTCTTCAGGGCAATGAAAGCTCATCTTTAGAGGGATGCAATGAAAGTATTTTCAAGCCTTGTCTCTGCTCACAGGTCACGGAATGAGCCCTCCAATGTGCGGGATGGGGATTGCAGGGACGGTGAAAAATTGCTGTGTAATAGATGCCCCCTAAAGCATGAGGCCCGAAAGAGAGAGAGAGGGGTGAAATGCTTTACGAGAACATGCCGACTGAAAACACTGCCATCGGAAAACCTGCGGAGCGAAGTACAACTGATGTCTCAGATACGTGATATATATGCGTGGTATGGGCACAACCATCCATAACAGAGTGTACAATAATCTAGATCCAAGGCATGGACACAACCATCCGGTGAGGATCGATAAATAGACTCAGGTATGGTCACATCCATCCAATCAGTGAGTCATGTAAACAATCATAATAATCCACAAAACCGCAGCCTGGATTACAACAGACACAATCCAGGGTCTTGCGCTCCATCTCGACCCGAACACAGTACAAGTTCAAGCATGCGAATAAGTGAGCTAAAGTCAAACATGCAAGAACATCGTCTGATTACCAGCCAATGATGAAAGTTGTTAACAGACGCGAGAGGTACCACCATTAATGCCAATGGTCCTCAAGGTACTACAGGTACAATATACGGCATGTGAACAGTGAGCTGACGTCGAACACTCGCAGAATCACTCGATCGGAGGCCAATGATGAAAACCTCACGTCGAATGCGAAGAACCTGCCATTGAGGCATGCATGCTCCAAGGTACCAGAAGGGAGTCTTTAGATCAACTTCCTAGATAGTGAGCTGAAGTCGACAGGAAGTGACCTTGATCGAAGGAGGGCCATAGTGTTTCCCACATCATCGACACGAGACAGAGGAACATAATGTTTTGGTGAATCATGATCAGATGAGAATCAGAGGGAGGTTGATACTTGTAGAGGTCAACTTCTCTTGAACATATAACGGCACAATAGTGCATTTGGTAGTATTTGACATCAACGGATCAGAGGTCATGGTGACGAGGCAACAAGAATATGAGAGGTCAAAATGGATTATCCAAACCCACGGAGGCAAGTGAAGAACGAGATGAGATGTCCCCAACCCGACACGAATGCAGACAAGTGCCATGTTCAAGAGCGACATACTGCCGACACGACAATGATGCTGGTTCAATTTTTCCCCACCATGCTTGGCGAGTACCTCTTTATTTTTACACAAGATTGAAGAGGATACCATATGCTTGTCATATAAATTCATCCTTCGGACGAATCCATCCTAGTACATTTAACGATCCCTAGGAAGGAGAAACTCGAATAACGTCATGATTGACAATTTCCGATGTCATTTAGGTTTAACAAGTTTGAAAAAGGAAGAAATTGGTGTCTTTTCATGTTTAGAGAGTTTGAAAATACAACTGAAAAGTAAACTCCAATGGTCCCTTTTCGTAAATAGTTCCTCAGATCCGAAAAGGTAGAAAACTATGTCTGAGGAAACCTCCTAATCGCGATAGGCTAGGGTATTCCTTTTTCGTAAATAATCTATCCCAGCCCAAAAAAGGGGTAAACGTATACTGGGTAGATGTCGATTTGTGTCCACTTTAACGAGATCGAAACGACAAGGGCCTCGGAAATCTTTTCATGTTTAGAGAGTCAGAAAAGAGCTGAAAGGTGACTCCTCCTGGAGGAACGAGTGGTATAAAGGGTAGCAACTGGTTCCGGTAATGGTGGAAATGCCCTGAACAAATAAAGGTTAAGAGGCTGGCTAACAAGACCACTCATCACAGTGGTTCCTCAGGAATGGGTAAAACAACCAAGTGAAGGCATATGATCGGCCAAGAAGATAGTGACGATGGAGTGAGAAAACCAAGGCTCATTTGGAAAAAACAGGCTGATAAAATGGCAATCACAAGAGGTAAAATGGGAATGGTTTCATTTTTACACAAGCTTGAAATCAGAAAACTCTGCTTGAATTTGGTTTCATTTTAACACAAGCTTGAAACAAAGATAAACTATGCTTGAAACCGGTTTCATTTTTACACAAGCTTGAAACAGAAACAAACTATGCTTGAAAAAAGTAAGCATGCCCCCAGCATGGTGACTCAATTCGAGGTACATGCCCCCCAAGCTTCAATCCATATGAAAGGCAGATGGAGTGAAGGTTCAAATTATGAGATTAAGAGAAAGACTCGAATTGAACAGGAACGTGTTTCATTGTTTTAACGAGGTTGACACATTAAAAGAACTATCCTCAAGACACCTTCTTTCATGGTTTAAGGAGCTTGACACAAGACAAGGAACTTTGCTCCGACAACCTTGTTTCATTTTTTAAGGAGCTTGACACAAGACAAGGAACTCTACTCCGACAACCTTCATCATAATGAATAATAAGTCATCGCTTCTAAGATTTCCACTCCCGATGGAAGGAAAACATCCTGGAAGTCAGGACCCAATGCCCCCAGCACCTGATGCATGACGGCATCATCACTGAGCACAGGCACGGGGTAGGTAGCCACATAGTTGACCTGTGGTGGGGCAGATACAACGGGTGGATAAAAACCAGGAAGGGATGATGGCAGACCAGCTGCCACATCAGGACCAAAGAATGAAAGCTGATCAATGGTCACGATCCGTCCGTCATGTGGAAAACAGACCACACGAAAAAGGGAGGAGACAAGCGCTCCCATGGCATAGGTGTAATCGTGCCCCAAGAGCATATTAAAATCCAAAGGGCCTGGAACAACCATCACGTCCATATGGACAGTTTTACCTCCCAAAGTAACAGGTAACCTTGGGAGGATCCCTAACAGTTGACTCGTTCTTCTGTTAAATGCCAACAGATTTTGCGTAACAGGCGCAAGTGGCGGTGAACCGAAAGCTTTCCAAGTAGTTGAGGATAGAACACTAACAGACGCACCTTCGTCTATAATGGTGCTGGGTACAACCAGACCAAAAGCCTGTACAGTGATCTCGAAAGGCACATAAGACGGAAGGTGGTATCCTGCAAATCGATTCCAATCAAAGGAAGTAACCAAACTACTCGGAGGGGCTACCATCGAACCGAGATAGTATTCCCCTAGTGTTACGAAAGAAGAAGGAGCATCCTCCACGACCTCCATCTCGAAGGCGGGAAGAGTATCCTCCGGGACCTCCATCACGGGAGGCGGAGGAGAAAGTTATTGAGATATAGGGACAGGAGAATCTCTCTCCAAGTTCGAAGAATTTGAAGAAACCAGCAGAACATGAGGGGTATGAGGTCCACTCTCGACAGAAAAGACCTGGTGCACCGCGGATGGGGCCAGCTCAACTGATCCCACGACCAATGGTTGGTTCGGGACGGATTCTTGAATTCGAATTTCTGAGGGAGTGGGATCGACCAAAGATAAATTTTGACCAATCGTATCATCAGTAGGTGGAAGGCTCAAAGAGAGCTATTTATAACCAGCTGGGAGGCTTGGTGTGGAAACAGCCGGGTTGTCCAACACTCGCTTGGCTTCATCCATATAAGGACAAAGGTGAATGGCATGGTGCCCTTCACACAACTTACAGGGATTGGTGATCTTACCCTGCTTCTTAGGAGCCTTATCAGCAATTGCTGAAGATGTGCCCCCAACCTGACTCCCGAAAGCCAAAGGCAACGGCGGGCGGCCGTCAGACCATGCTTTTAACACCTTGGGAATGCCAGTGCAGTCTCGAAGAAGATGGTCTCCCGTGCACAACATGAAAGGGAACTTGAATTTCCGTGGAGGGTTGGAAGGTTTATCAATAAGAGCAGACTTCTTAGGCGCAATAGCCGCAGAGCTAGCCTCTCCTTTATCAGACTTCTTCTTCTTTGTCTTCTTCTTCTTCTTCTTAGTCACCTGGTTACTTGAATCCAGGCTTTCACCAGGCGAAGTAGAAGATGAGGACACAGAAATAGGCAAAGAATGGGAGAGGTCCACCTTGGAATCAACATGATGTTGTTCAGGTGGAGGAACTGATTGAACAGTAGTGGAGACATTTGGGACCACAGAGGTTGAAAACAACCAAACAGGCAAACCAACAGTTAACCCAGGAAGGGACAACGTTGCCATGTAAGGAGAACCAACATTCCCAAAAGGAGGAAAATGACCAGGATTCCCTTCTGAGGGGATTCCTTGGTTGGTAAACTCTGAAAAAGTTTCCATCAAAACTCAAAACCGCACACGGGCTGAAAAAGAGCCAAGGCACACAATCAAACAACCAACAAGCAAAATCTAACAGGGCATGTGATCGCGGGTGATTAATTTTACCACATTGAAAACTAGAAACTTCACCGTTTCATGTTTTAAGAGTCGAGAAACGGATAAAAGGTGACTCTATCTCTTTCAGATTTGACACAAGCGTGAAAGGAAAAGCGCTTGGTGATCCTTTCAAATTTAGGGAGTCAGATAGGATCAAAATGACTACTCAGGAATACTAGGCAAAAGGGTGTACCAAATAACCGTGAACTGCAATATACACCTTGGTTTCAATAATGAAAAAGAAATCAACCAAGGACTTTCCGTACCTGCAGGCAATCTCCCCGAATGCTGTGTTTGGTGTATCACGGGTATAGGGCGGCAGACTCGGCTTCCTATGGATAAAGGATTGAAACCTATTGGGGTCTCCCTTTATATACACGACAGTACGGGAGCACAAGTCTGTACTAGTGCTATCTAAAGCCAAGAGGCGAACGACAACTACTAGGTTTTAAGACGCCGGAACACGTCTCTAGCATAGACCTCTAAATGTGCTTCGTTAGATTTCAATGTTGCCTTAGTGTAAATTGAGTAGATTTTAAAGTTTATCTTCAGTTACGTTTCAGTTTTCAGGCCCTAACGAATGTGTCGTCTCAAAAATCTCCTAAATGCAAAACTATATGCCACAGTATACCATTTCGTTTGATGAAAGCTAGCTACAGAAGAGTTGAGAGCTTTTTACATAAACAAAATGATCGGAAGACAATCAATGATATCTCTAATGCAACTAATGAAATCAAAAAAATTTCTTTCAAATTCACTAATTACTGAAAAGATTTTAATTTGCACTAATCAATCAAAAGCAAAAGAGATTTTTTTTATTTTCAATGTTTGATAGCTAGATGCACTAAACAAACCGAAAACAAATGAAAATCAATTCGAGAAATGATATTAAGAGAGTAAAACAAGCAAATTTCACTCAATGGCACAAACAATCAGATCTCAAATCGACCAAAAGTCTCTCAAAACCAAGAAAAGTCCCAAAGACACCAATGAGCCGTGTAATCTAGGCCCAAAATGAAGCAAAGCGAAATTCGAATGAAAACGAAATCAGTCACTCAAAAAACGCAATGAAATGATAGACAGCTGTCAAGCGAATGCAAGGAAGCAATCCCAAAGTCGACTGAACGAACGAAAACCAAAAACTCCCAAGGGAGGCTCGACTCACAAAAGCACCTAGATGCCCTAGGGCTCGAATGCAAAATCGAAAGAAATAGGCAAACAACCAAAGGATGGAGGTTACAATCAGTCAAACTAGACTCCAGTGCACTCAAACAGCCGAAAAAACAAGATCAAAATCACAAGTCATTCCCATAAGGCAAGAAACACAGCAAACCCTAATAGCTCACAGGATTGGCGTGACTGTGAGCTTGAAATTAGCGCCAGAAAGGCAATGGCGCGGGTGATACACAGGCAACTTGCGCCAATGGGCGCGACTGTCACGCTGAAAAGCGCGCCAGCCGAGTTTACTATGGGAAAATGAAAAACAAGCAATCTCAGACACAGACAAGTGATGACAAGGCTAAAACAAAGCCAAACAAACAGAAAAAACAGTCCAAAGAGCTGACCAAGCAAGCAAGGCCAAGAAATTGACCGAAAAGAGAAGACAATACTCCAAGTTGTTTAGTCCGTAAACTAAACCGAATATGGATTGAAGCAGCATTGATCTACTCCGCTAATGCAGAGCAAAAGCATTTCGAAGGCTATCTGGCTGCACTTCAGGCTCCGTCTATAGCTTACAAATCAAACAACAAGCCGAGTCCCCAGCGGAGTTGCCAAATTGTCGAAGAGGTAAATCCCCTCTGCAGACAGAGGCGATCCCTACTAGCCCAAATCGGGTCTAGCAACAATCAAACACGCTACAGTGTAGGTTCCTAATCGTAGGCTGAACCCACTTTATGAATAGTGGCTACCTCCGGAAACTAATGTCAGTTGCTTAGGAAGAGATGGTGCTCCTGCCTTTGCTGGCAAATCACAATCCTCACGATCTCTATGATCGAACACCTGCACATGTCAGAAACAACACAAACGCATGCATAAAATCTAGTATATACAACTATATGTCAGTCGAAGAGGACATAACTCATGAACATAATCAAGAACAAGAGTGGAACCATAACCAATAGTCGCTTATCATTAATGAGTCAAAAGAAGAATACAACCATAGCTTCGACGCCGAATTCTCCTTTGGCGGGTCGTCAGCAGAACATGTCTCGATAAAGCCTGTCAAGGATGGGACAAGCCTCTCTCTCCGGATACTTGGCAATAGTCTCCTTGCTTGGATTTGGCCTTAAGGGAATCAAGAAGGCTCTTGCAGCATAAGGATGTGAAAGCTCTTGGGAACTTGGAGATTAGCTTGCCATGAAGATGAGCAAGCTTTTATAGAAGGAGGAAGGGAATTTGGGATCCCTATAATTATGGGATTGGCCCTATCATCAAGGAAGCTTCCATGAGAGGTGGAAAACCACTTCCTCTCTATGGAAATCCGTAGCCAAACCTCCCAACTCAAGATAGATATCAGTCCAGGGATCTGTTAGGACGAAAATTCCACCTTTTATTTTTAAAAAACACCTCTTAATATGGTTGGCGCAGGTGTGGCTCTATGACAGAGCGCCAATTGGCGCGCCCTCTTTGGAGGATTTGCCCCCTTGGCGCGAGGGCTGAACTATGGAACCGCGCCAATGGAAAAAGAGCTATTTTCAGGGTTTTTTGCAAGGAGATGTCTTCAAGGCAATGAAAGCTCATCTTCAGAGGGATGCAATGAAAGTATTTTCAAGCCTTGTCTCTGCTCACAGGTCATGAAATGAGCCCTCCATTGTGCGGGATGGGGATTGTAGGGACGGTGACAAATTGCTGTGTAACAGAGCAGTAAATTGAAGATTGAGAAAAGAAACCATGGGTCTCATTGTAAGGTCCAAACCAGTCGGAACCAAATACTTAGAGGGTTACCCATAGATTAGAGAGATTCTACAACAGGTTGGGTGGTTACAGTTTTTGGAAAAGTTCAATGGTTTTCTTAAGGAGGTAACCAAGACATTTTCTCGGTCCTTCAATAGGTCAGAAGTTGAAATAGGTGATGTCAAGTTCACTATTACAGAATCCTTCATTGCAGAAGCAGCAGAATTACCAAGGCAAGGTGAACGATGGTTCAAAAACAAGGAATTTCATAATGAGGCATGGAGGCAGATGCTCAAAACATCAGGTATGGATATTTCAATTTTTAAGAAGGGCATTCCTAGCTCAGCACTGAAGAATAAATGGCGAAATATGTTGCTCATTTTGCAAAAGTTTATAACTTGTGAGGGAAGGTTTGGTACCATATATGTTTATCACATTCGGCTTATGATGCATTTCCTAGATGAAGAAATCAATTTACCCTTTTTCTTACTTCATAGCCTAAAGAGAATGGCTTCTAATGTCCAAAAGAGGGTTCAATTCTTAGAAACCACCTTGTATCACCATGGCCTAGTTAAAATCCTAATTGAGCATCATTTGAGAAAGGTGGGAGACAATTGGGATGAGTTCCTCTGGAGGAATCACTTTGAAGAACCCAAGGAATCTCCATCTGAAGGCAAACTTGCAAGAAGAAGCAGGAAAGGGAAAATTTCCAAATCTGTTGAACTTAAAACTGGTAAGTCCATATAAGAGGACAATGAGAAGATTATCTCTAATAAATTGGCTGAAATTAAGAAACATCTTAAAAAGGAAAATATAATAAGAAAGTATGCCAAGGAGAGAGGTGAGGGACCATCTAAACTAAGACGAAGCCATAGGCTTAGAGGCATATTGAAGAAGACAGGAGTTAAGCAAACAGGCATCATAGACATTGAAGATGAAGAGAAACCAACTGATAGATCTCATGAGTACCATTACGAAGAGGATATTGATGAAGGAACTCCAGAGATAGACCCAGCACAACAACAAATCTATAATTATGTTGATTCATTAGAAAAGAGAGCCTCATAAAGCAGAGGAAGAACTCCTAGTCCACCAGGATCTGCAATTGAAGTACTAAGAAGAGACAAATATGAATTAGAAGTACTCAATAAGCATATAAATAATGAAAATGAAATTTTAAGGGAACAAGTCAAACTAAAGAGTAACATGAACACAACTCTCTCTCTGTAAATGGAAAAATTGTACAAGGCTAGTGAAAAGCTGAAGAAGAAAAAAAAAAGTTGAGCAGGGCACTTATAAATTTGAGATTCAAGTTGGTCATAAGGAAACCTAGGATGCCATTGAACACCAAGCAAAGCAGAAAAAGGAGGTTAGATGTCCTAGCAGAAGTTTCAGAATACATGGATTGATTTCATGAGGACATGCAAAAGTTTTGCAGTGGGGGTATGTTGAGCCCCAAAGATGTCATTTTCTTTCACCAAATTTCACTTCATTTCCTTTGTCCTTTATCAGTTATAGGCTTAAAAGATCAATAGGATTGATTAAAGTCACTTTAAGAATGCATACAATGACTGACTTACCATACTTTCGTGGTTTTGTTGTTGTAGTAATTTTTTACTAGACTTAGCTACAGAATGCAGCCATTCTGTAGCTAGTCGCCTATTCCGCAGCTATCTTCATGTTCACACAGGTTACATGTGTCACTTAAAGGAAAAATGCATATGGTTGAATTCTAGAATTCACCTACATCATTCCTTGCCCTCTACGAAGTCTGAGCAAAAATCTGCAAGTGGTTATGCACGTGGAGGAAACCCAAACTAAGAAGTATATTCCTACCAGGACAAGGACTCTACAGATGTCTTCAGCAAAGTACGATGCCTCTACGAGAGTTATAATTTTATTTTAATTGAAAAATACACTTATCCCTATTTCTTCTCCAGGGCAGTTATGTATTTCTCTTATAAGAATAACTTGGGAAACCAAGAGACAAATAGCTAGTTGATGTTTTATTGTTAAGTTGTCCAAGACCGTAATACTCTGTTTTTGAAGCGCTTTCCTTTAATGAAAGAAGAACAAATTTAATACACGATCTGAAGCAATCCTGAGGGGATTCATGTGCTAATCTGGTGGTAGAGGGCCCCTACTGCCCGAGAGGCTCTGTGCATATTGTTTAGATAAGTAACTTTAGCTCTGTTTCGTTCCTAATTTAGGTAGTTTTTTGAACTTTATGTTTTATGCTCACTTACATCGAATGTTACAACCAATTTTGTTCTTATGAATTGTTCCAAAATACCACTAACATTGAATGAGATAGAGCTGTAGTATTTCGAAAATTAATTTCATTTTAGTTCAGCTGTAGTATTTCGGAGGTTAATTGCATATTAGTTCGGTTTTGTTTAATGTATTTTAAGTTTTATTAGCTAGTTGTATTCTAGTTCTGTTAAATTAGACTTAAAGGCTTTCATTATTTACAAAATTCTCTTGTTCTTAATCTCTGCTAATAAATCATTATCATAGGAACAAGAATTGGTAATGTCATTTTGAAGTCTTGATTGTTCTGCAATTTCTCATAATTTTACAAACTGCATTTTTCCAAAACTATTCCAAAAGATTTCTAACCCTTGAATGAGGCTTAATAGTGACATTTTGAGTTGCAGAATCGATTAATTTTAGTGTCATAAGTTAATTTAGAGTAGGGTTCCTTACTATGTTGCAGATAATCTTTTCAAAATGTGTTCCAACAACTTTCTAACCATGGATGAGATTTTCTTTGTGATATTGTAAGTTGTTGTTTACTTAGAAGAACCTAATTGCATTAAACTTATCCTTTTCTCAAGTTGTTCCAACATACTTCTAATGAAATGAATTGGACTGAGTTCATGTTATGAGTTATTTTTCTTGTCAAGTTTTGCAATCTGTGAATTAGCATTTTCTGTTCTTAGGTGCCATACATAGTTTAGAGATTTTTCTCTTTTTTAGTGTGACCAATAACTTCTCTTTGCCAACAACTTAGTTCTTTTCCTCTTAGCATAAAAACAAAAAACTAAAAACACTAGAAAAATGCTAAACACAACGAAGTAGGAAGAAGATACCTAGGCACATATAGTGCACTTCACTTCAACAGTTTACTAGCCCTGGTTGACAATTTATGACATCAATTTAGGAACACTTGATAGAACCCTATCTATTCTCAGCCATACCCACTTGGAATTATTTCCGAGATGCCATCAAGAAACAATACTATCCCATGGGTAGCTATGAGGAAAAGTACATATAATGGACCATGCTGCGGCAACAAAGGGATCAAGATGTTCATGAGCTGATGAATTTGTTCCATACCCTACGCACAAAGTTGGGTATCAAAGATTCAGAGAATCATTTGGTGCTGAAGTATCGCGGTTGTCTGCACAGATACATTCAGGAGGAAATGGAGTTTCTTGACATCTCCTCTCTTAGTACGACATACCAGTATGCTGCCAAGATTGAGCAGGAATTCAAACAGAAGAAGCGAGACTTTGGATCTGCGAATCAAAAGCAAGGGAAAGGTTCCCCCAAACCGTAGAACAAAGGACAAAGCCAGGTCATGACGGCCTAAGACAACTTGCCAAAGACACAAGCAAAGAACAACACCGTGAAGCCAAAGAAGGACACGAGAAAGTGGTGTGAGTTCCATAAGAGCTCCACTCACAACACAAGTGAGTGTCAGGCCAAGCAGTTGCTGGTGGCCCAGATGAGGGCTTCTAAATTAGATGCATGCTCCGACTCTGAATCATAACCTGAAAAGGTTAATGAAAAAGGGAAGAAAATTATTGATGCAGAGCCCAACACCACTGTTGCCACTACAAAGATCCATAAGGAGGAACCAGAAGATCCAGAGGAGGCAAAGCATCTCTTCCACTCCCAGTTGTGGGTAAAGGGTTCCCCACTATGGTTCATTGTTGAAAATGGGAGCCAAAAGAACCTCATTTCAGCAAATTTCATGAAGAAGTTGTGCTTGTCGACCATAGCACACCCACCACCTTACACCATCAGGTGGCTTCACCAAGGACGGGATCTCCACGTCAGCCAACAGTGCCGCCTTCCCTATAGCATCAAGCCCTTCACGGATGAGGTATTGTGTGACATTTCTCCTATTGATGTTTCTGATGTATTATTAGGCCAACCATACTTGTGGAAGTGACATGCTGTGTATGAGTCCCGACCTCGCACTGTTATTGTTACTTTAGGAAATAAATTGGACAGGATACCAAAGGTACCACCACCTCCCACTATCTCCTTGGTTACTACAAAACAATGCAGTAAGCTCATTTCCCAAACCAAGAAATTTGTTTTCTTGATGATCCACCTCCAGGGCAAGAAGAAGACTGTGGCCACGACCCCCAGACATGGATCCTCTACACGACAACAAAAAATGGAAAAGGTTGTGGAGGAGTACACGGACATCTTCACCTCACCCACACGGGTGCCTCTACACTGTCAGGTCAAGCACCCCATTGACCTAACCCCAGGTGCGCTGCTACCCAATGGACCGATCTATAGGCTCTTTATTCTGGAGAATGATAAAATCAAGAGGTAGATTTAGGAGCTGCTACAGAAAGGTCATATCTGGCCAAGTTCATCGCCCTGTGGGAGCCCGATCGTGTTGGTACAGAAGAAGGATGGGACTTGGAGACTCTCTATTGATCATTGGATGTTGAACAAGATCACTGTCTGGAATAGGTACCCAATCCCATGGATTGATGACCTTCTAGACCAACTCAAAGGGAAAAAATATTTCAGCAAGATCGACTTGAAGTCTAGGTATCAGCAGGTACCAATCGAACCCTCTGATGTGTGGAAGACTACCTTCAAAGCCAAGAAGGGCCTTTTCAAATTTCTCATCATGCCTTTCGGATTGACAAATGCTCCCGCGACCTTCATGAGGTTGATGGAAGACATCTTGCGTCCATTCACCAACTCATTTGTAGTGGTATACTTGGATGACATTCTTATCTTCAGCCAGACTTGGGAAGAGCACCTCCACCACATCCGAGAAGTCCTCCAAACACCGCGACAACACAATTTGTGTGTCAATTTGGAGAAGTGAACTTTTGGCATGACCCAGGTTCAATATCTGGGATACATTATTGATGAAAGGGGGGTGCATGTGGATCCATCCAAGAACCAAGTCATTCGAGATTGGCTAGCCCCAAACACCCTAATGGAGCTTCACAGCTTTCTGGGTCTTGATAATTTCTATTGCAAGTTCATGTTGGGATTCTCTCATATCACTTGGCCCTTGAGTCAAGTCACCAAGGGAGGAGTGAAAGAAAAATTCTGTTGGTTAGAATCATAATAGAAGGCATTCATAGAATTGAAACATCAACTCTGTTTTGCCCCAGTACTCACATTACCAGACTTGAAACAACCATTTGAGATCGAGACAAATGCTTTTGACTATGCTATTGGGGCAGTTCTCACTCAACAGGGGCATCCAGTGGCATATCACAGTGAGACATTGTCCGACACAGTTTGAAAGTATCCCACTTATGACAAAGAAATTTATTCCATTATGCAGGCTTTTCGACAATGGAAGCATTACATTTTTGGGAAGGAGACAATCATCCACATAGACCATTGACCCCTATAGTTCACACAGATATAAGGGAAGTTACAGAACGATCGCCAACAGAAGTGGTCCACATATCTCCAAAAATTTCATTTGAACATCAAGTACAGGAAGGGTAGCACCAAGAATGTTGCAGATTGCCTCAGCTGACCACCGATCGTGGCCATAACCACCGTTCCCAACTCTTGTGGGCATGAGACTTCTGATTGGCCACTTCTCTACAAGAGCGATCCAGAAGTCAGCTACACATACAAGGAACTCTTGGGGGGTATGCAAGTTCCAAAATTTCACCTCCAAGATGCACTATTATGTCACCTGGGACACCTTTGTGTTCCTTCAAGCGAGCGTGCCAAGATGATATGGGAAGCGCACTATAGTTGATTCACTGGGCATTTTTGGGTCGAGAAAACAGTGGCAGTAATACAAAAGTATTTCTATTTTCTGAACCTTCGACAGGATGTTGGGAAGTACATCAGATCCTGCACTACTTATGCCATTGCCAAACCGACCATCAAGAAGCAAGGGCTCTATACTCCGTTACCTACCCTTAGTCGACCTTGGGAATCCATCTCCACAGATTACATGTCAGGCCTTCCTTCTACTAAGCATGGAAATGACTGTGTTTTTGTGGTCATCGACAGATTCTCAAAGATGGCCATTATGGCGGCCTGCAAGAAGAATATCACAGCAGAAGCCACTACTAAAATCTTCTTTGAACGTGTGTGGGTGCACTTTGGGATCCCACAGTCTATCATATCAAATCACGACAGTAGGTTCCTCAGCACATTTTGGTCTAACCTCTAGTCAATGTTGGACACCAAGCTCACCAAGTCCATAACTTTCCATCCCCAAACTGATGGCCAGACAGAGGTCATCAACATGATGATTATACACATTCTACGCATGTACAATTCAAAACATCCATGCACATGAGATGAGAGCCTTCCATATGTACAACATAGTTATAATCGGGCTCTCCACAGCTCAACCGGCCATAGCCCCTTTTAGGTGGGCTTGGGATTCCAGCCACTATGTCCCATTAACGTAGCCATGCCATTTGCAGCTACTCAGGGTGATTTGGCTCATGTCTAGTCTGAAGCTGACAAATCAAACAAATGCATCGAGCGCATTCAACACATCTGCCAACACGTTCATGACATATTGGACAGAGCCAATGCTAAGTACAAACAACAACATGATCAACATCGGGTGCCACACAACTTCCAAGTGGGTGAAAAAGTGTGGCTACATTTACAGAAGGAGTGCCTCACTAGAGCCCACTACAAGATTCGCCCGCTTCGATATGGGTCGTACACCATCACCAAGGCTGTAGGGAACAATGCCTTCAATCTTAGTATTCCGCCATTCCTTGGTCTGCACCCAGTGTTCAATGTAGACCGCCTTCGTCCCTACTTCCCACCTCTATTGGACACCTATGACATTGCAGAAGAACTCACACCAAAAGAGTTAAACCCAGACTGCATGGAACAGGCCACCACAGACTGTATCATGGACATGAAAATCAAGAACACTCGTCGACAGAAGATCCAACTGTATCGAGTTTTCAAAGTAGGAAAAATCCTGCACCAAGGCAAGTGGTTCACTAGGGACCAAGTTCAACAGAAGTTTCCTCATCTCATGGAGGAACTCAACGCAATGGGGACCATTGCTTCCTAACGGGGGAGGAATGATCCAGGTGGATATTGGTTGCCACCCACCTATTCCACTTGGGGCCTCACCATTGTCTCTTTCAGTTTTTTTCACAACTTACTATTTTTAGAAGTTTTTCAGGTCATGAACTTCCAGAGCCGTTTTGAAGCCCCAAATGGAGATAGTATGCCGAAGTTACGTCCCTCGAAAGTTAAAACACCAATTTACCCAAACGGGGCCCATAGTTTTGGAACTTCATCTCCTAGGGTTAGGTTTTTGGACGTTTATAATTCTCCATTATTTCTCCATAATAAATAGGCCCTTGAGCCTCATTGTAATACAGTTCAAAGGTCTGTAGTCGCCACATCACTTCTCAGAGATTCGCTACCAGCACCCTGATATTTTATTTCCATCATGTTTGTAAGCATATTTCTGTGATTTGATATTAATGAGATGAAGCCTTATTTCCACTGTATTTCTATGTTTATGGTTATTTTTGTATTCTGTTGCATTCCTGCATAAATCCAGATCATCTAGTAAGATGAGGTATTCCACTTGGTTCATATGTAAGAGCTTATAGTTAAGCTAACTGTTATATTGTCTCAATAAAGGTCAATTTAAGATTAGCACATATGATATAAGTAACACAAATTGCTAATTGGTTATTAGACTACATATCTTCATATAGAACTTGCAAATAGTATGGTGGAAATGTGGATGTCATGACTCTTCATGATTAATGCTTCTAGAAACCAAACATAATAATGTATTAGGACATTCTCCTTTAACTTGAAAATAGTATGGTCGAAATGTGGATCTCATGACTCTTCATGATTAATGCTTCTAGAAACCAAACATAATTTAATGTATTAGGACATGCTCCTTTAGGCTTGGTGGAATTGTCGTTGCTTTTTATTTCTCTCTCTCTCTCTCTCTCACACACACACACACACACATATATATATACATATACATGAAGAGATCCCATTTTGAATTTCATAGATCAAATGTCATTTAAATATAAGATTTATCATAATGTACAATGATTCATTCAATATTATTCATAGATCAAATGTCATTTAAATACAATATTTATCATAATATACAATGATTCATTCCATATTATTCATAGATCAAATGTCATTTAAATACAAGATTTATCATAATGTATAATGACTCATTCCATATTCATTTTTAGATTCAAGAGGAGCTTTTGAGAATGTTATGATAATTCCAATAAAGAATGATCCAGGCTCATCTTCAACATCTATTAATTAGATATGAAAATTTATAATACTACTATGTACATTTGAGAATATTTTGAAACATGTTTATATAGATTATATATACATATGTACTTTTTTTTCATAAATATTTTCATTAAAAAATGAACCCTTTAAATGATGAACCTAGTTAAAATAACTATCCCTAATTTGTTTCTCACGTATTCAAATGCTTCTCTAACAAGAGGCTTTGTGGGTATGTATTCCATCTTCAGTATTTTCTCAAAGACTTGTTGTGTGAGGAAGTGGTACTTTATGATGATACGTTTAGTGATTGAAGGATGCAGAATATTTTATTTTTGAAATTATTATTACACTTGTATTGAAACACTTAATAGATATATAGGTTCACTGAAATTTACCTTAATATCTTGTAGAGCCCATTTCATCCAAAAAACTCAAGAGGAAGTAACTACTATGTATTCCACTTCTACTCTAGATAGAGAAAGTAATGACTCTTTCTTGCTTAACCATTAAACCAAAGACTCTTCCTAAGTAGAATTATACATTTTCCACTTGTACTTTTCATGTCATCCACACAAGCCTAGTTGAATCTCTATATGTTGTCAATGTAAATTTCTCACCTTTTGGGTACTATAGTCCATTGTTTGTAGTCTCTTTAAAGTATCTTAATATCTGTTTGTTGGTAATATATGACTTTCTTACCTTTTGGGTACTATAGTCCATTGTTTGTAGTCTCTTTCAAGTATCTTAATATATGTTTGTTGGTAATAGATGACTCTGTTTAGTTGTTGATTGAAATATTCCAAATAATATAAATTCTAAAATTATATCTAGTCTAAACCTTGTTATGTATATCAAGCTTCCTATCATATAGATGTAAAGGTTATGATCAACATCACCTCATTCATCATCCATCATCTGCACATAGCTTGCATCCAATTGATATGGAGATTCACTTAGGTCATTCATCATCCATCATCTGCACATAACTTGCATCCAATTGATATGGAGATTCACTTAGGTCATTCATCATCCATCATCTACACATAACTTTAATTCCAAAATTATATCTAGTCTAAACCTTGTTATGTATATCAAGCTTCCTATCATATAGATGTAAAGGTTATGATCAACATCACCATGAGCCTTTATCCATAGAATATTATTAGCCCCTTGAAACACAAAATATTTTACTAGATGATTTTTATTGATTCTAAACAAATATAATCCACATACACAAACACAATTAGTAATTCATCACCATGAGCCTTTATCCATAGATTATTATTAGCCCCTTGAAACACATTTTTTTAAGGTGCTTGTCTAGCTTAAAGACTACCATGCTTTTGGTGGTTGTTTAAGTCCATATAGTTCCTTATTTAGCCTACAAACATGTTTTGGATTATCTACCTCCTCAAGTTATTTTTCTTATCAAGTAGCTCTTCATCAAACTTTAAAGTAGTTTGAGTGATTCCACGAGTCCTCTAGACCCTTCAGAGGGTATAATTAGAACATGTAATGTTAACTTCTATAAGTTCTATAGGCAGAGTTTGTAAAGGGCCAGGTAGCCTTTGGATCTCATCTTTTATGAAAGGTGACATATCTAGTAAATTCCCCTACAGTCAATATCTAGAATAGATCTAAATGCCCCTACAGTAAATTCTGCTACAATCAACATGTATATAGTATTTAGAAACAAAAAGTAATTTGATACAAAACATAGGTTTTAAATAAGTATATATATTTTCATTTTCATATCCATGGTCTCAAACAATGAGAGAGAAAAATCCTTTTATATTCAACATGTAAAACACAAATTAGCCATAAAAGTTTGCCATTGAAACCAAAAGTGATTTGATACAAAACATAGGTTTTAACCTAATCTAGTAAATGCCCCTACATTCTACTCTAGAATAGATCTAATTATAAGTTTTTCATTTTCATATCTGTTTGGTCTCAATCTAGTCTCCTAAACTGAGCTCATTTAATTGTCAACCAGGATTTGTAAACTGCTGAAGTGAAGTGTACCATATGTACCTAGGTGCTTGTTTCCTAATGCGTTGTGTGTAGTATTTTGTGATGTTTTTGGTCTTTTGTGATGATTTATGATGTTTTTGGTCTTTTGGTGATTTTTATGTTCACAATGGAAATGCCTAGAAAATTAATGGAAAGGAGTTGGTGGTCAAAAACAGAGTTAAGCCTAATGTATGGAATGGCAAATGCAATTGGAAACACTGAAGCAGAATCTAAATTGTGACTAAATAAAAGCAAAGCTTGATAATGACTTTTAGGCAGATGACACAAACTAAACTTGAGAAATGATCACTAAGTATGCAAATTCTCTACATAGACAGTGAAACAACTAACTTACAATGATGCAATACTCTGTCCTAAGCTCTTCTATTCTATGACTAATTCCTAGTTCTATTCTGCAATTTAATTGAATGTCACAGAACCTATACTCAAAGAGTTATTGGTTTCTTGTTCAAAGTAGTTCTTTTGAGGAAGAGCTCTGTTTATGAAATGATGAGGAAATTACAGAGATACTTCAGACCTTATAGGGATGTTGTCTTCTGTTCATATGGTTATAGATCAATTAGGGATTTTAGAACAAGAAGAGGTTTGTGAATAATGAAGGCTGTCTTATTAATCCTAACAACTGAAGTAGTTTATTGTGCAATGGATGACAATTTGAATATGAAGTGCAAGTGCAATAAGTTAATCTAAGAAGGAACCTAAGATGCCACTAATCTAGAACAATGTTGAACTATAAGTCATCATCAAACTTGAAACAAAGTAACTGAACATGAGTTAAATGCAATGAAACTCTGGAGCATTCTAATTATGCTAACATGCATTATTCTATGAAGTTACACAATCTGTTTGTTCATCATTAGTGATATTTTGGAAGAGTTCCTTCTTTTGGAAGAGATAGAACAATTCTGACTGTGTAATTGGGTGCAATTGTAAGAAAATAGACTGAAAGCAAATGAAAAACTAAGATATCATATCCATACCCTACTCGTCATTATGATGTCATGGGAAAGCATTTAAGAGCAAGAACAGAGATGATACTTAGTGCAAACACACAACTAAATCATTCATTATCACGGTCATGTCTTGAACTTCTTAAGAATTTCTTGGAAGAGTTTCTTCTTGTGGAAGAGTGATTAGAACAAGTGTAACTGTGATAGTGAATAGCAAAAAATACAACTAAATCCTACAGTACTATAGCTATTCATCATTCATCATTATAATCTGTTGGAAGAGTGTCTTCTTGTGGAAGAGCTGGAATGAATATAACTACAGTAGCTAGTTAAAACAACTACAAATTTAACTCCTAATCCTACAATACTATAGTCATTCAACATTCATCATTATAATCTGTTGGAAGAGTGTCTTCTTGTGGAAGAGTTAGAATGAATACGACTACAGTAGCTAATTTAAAAAAAAAACAACTACCAATTCAAATGCAAAACGTAAAGGCAGCTAGGGAACTTATCTAATTTACGCAAAATAAATCCGTGCAAGAGGCAGGGGCCCTCTACCACTTGACGGCATTCAACTCCAAATTAAATCACGCCTTCAAAATAACTTTTTCTGCTCCATTAAAGATGAAATAGTTTGAACATAACACTCTGCGTCTTCAGGAATGTAATCACAGAGTTTAAACAAAATCTAGCAGCAAATCTAACATAAAATCTCTAACATAGCTCTCGGTCTCCCAAGAGTTTATAAAGCAAATGCACGTAACAATAATTACAACAATTTAGGAACAATGTCTTTCCTTATCCGAATCACTTTAGGACTCTTTGAAGTGGCTGCGTGAAGAAGAAAAGACATCTGGACTGAGACAGTCCTAATAGAAGTCTTCCTTCATAAATGTGTTCCCACGTTCAAAACCGTACCCAGAATCCATTTCTTCCTCCATGATGAGCAACGAACCATGTAGGCATGACGTGGATCATGCCCATATGCGGTTTTTCTCAAGAGGCCACCTGGAACATACTCAAACATGAAGGCAGCTGCAGAATCGCCGGTTAGCTACGGAATGTCTGCATTCTGCAGCTAGTTCCGATCAAAATGCTTTATAATGGAAAAAATCACAAAATTCAACAAGTCAGTCATGTAAATCATTCTAGAAGTAATTTTAACTATATTCATTGATCAATTGGGTCTAAGATAGAAATGGACAAGGGAAAATGAGGTAAAATGAGGTGAAGGAAAGCACAATTTTGAGGCTCAACATACCCCCACTGCTGTCTCTTTGCATGTCCTCATGCAAATTATCCCATGAATTCAGAGGCTTCTGCAAGGACATCTAATCCCCTTCTTCTCCTTTGTCTGGAAGCTAGAGGTCTTCTGGGTTTCCTGATAACAAGTTTGAACCTGAGGTTGGTGAGTGCCCTGATTAGCTTTTTGTTCTTTGTCTTCAACTTCTCATTGGTCTTCTCCACTTTGTCTATATGCAGGGATAAGGTTGAGTTCATATCAGTTTTGAGCTTGATTTGATCCTTGAGAATTTCATTTTCGTTTTTGATGTGTCTATTCAGCAATTCCAACTCATACCTATCCCTTCTTAATATATCTATTTCAGACAGTGGAGGACTAGGGGTTCTCTCTCTGCTTTCTGAAGCTCTCCTCTCCAAAGTTTCCACATAGTCATAAATTTCCTGTTGAGCAGGGTCAACTTCAGGGGTTCCCTCATAAAAATCTTCTTCAACATCCTCTTCAATGGATGTTTCTTCATCTTCTATATTGATTACCCCTGTTTGCTTGATTAGTGTTTTCTTCAGTTTCCCTTTTAATCTGTGGCTTCTTCTAGGCTGAGAAGATCCCTCTCCTTTCTCCATGGCAGATTTCCTGATTACTTTTTCCTCCTTAAGTTGCCTCTTGATTTGAGTCAACTTCTCTAAAATGATTTCCTCACTGCTTTCTTGGACTGTTTCATCAATTTCAACTTCTGAAGCTCTCCATTTCCTACTTCTTCTTGTAGGCTGTGGTTCAGGTGATGGTTCTTTTGCTTCTTCAAAATGATTTCTTATTAAGAAATCATCCCATGTATCATTTTTTTTAGCTAGATGATGTTCAATCAAGATTTTGACCAAACCATGATGATACAGGGTTGTCTCTAAAAATTGAACCCTTCTTTGAACACAGGCAGCCATCTTTTTCAGACTTTGAAGTAAGAAATATGGTAGATTTAAGTCTTCTCCTAGAAAATGCATCATTAGTCTAATGTGGTAGACATAAAATGTCCCATATCTACCCTCACATGTAACAAATTTTTGCAAAAGAAGTAGTATGTTTCTCCATTTGTTTTTCAATGCAGAACTGGGAATTCCTTTCTTGAATACACTGACATCCATATTTGGTGATTTTAAAATTGTTTCCAGGAGTCATTGTGGAATTCTCTATTTTTAAACCATCTTTCTCTAGTTCTGAGCAACCCTGTAGCCTCTGCAATAAAAACTTCAGTGATAGTAAACTTGACATCCCCCACTTCAACTTCGGTTCCTTGAAATGATCTTGCAAATGTTTTAGTGACTTCCTTATGGAAGCCATTAAATTTTTCCAAAAATTGAATCCATCCTATTTGTTGTAACATTTCTTTGCATTGTGGGTAGCCTTCTAAATATTTTGAACCCACTGGTTCAGTTCTTACAATTAAACCCATTATTGATTCTTCAATGTTCAAATAAACACTCTTCTACCCACAAAACAATGACTTTCACCTTTGAATTGAAAGGACTTCAAGTTCTAAATGAAAATAGCTCCAAACTTCATAATGACATACCTCTGATTGATAATGACAAATGCCTTCAAAACCTCGGACTGATATGATTCTGTTGACAATTGAACTTTGGAGTGATATGCCTCTGTTTGATAATGAAAGCAGTTTCAAATTTCGAGCTGATATGTCTCTGATAGACAGTGGCAAATGGCTTCAAATTTCTTTTGTGCAATACCTCTGGCTCTTGGTAGCAAATGGTTTCGATTTTAACACTGCAACACCTCTGTCTTTTGGTAACAAAAGACTTCAAACTCAACACTGCAATACCTCTGTCTCTGGTAACAAAAGACTTCAAACTCAACACTGCAACAATTCTGTGTTTATAGTGAAAATGCTTCAAACTCCGTCCACAGTGATATTTTATCTGCCCACAGTGATATTTTATCTGCTCACGGGATCAAGTGGCTTCAAGTCCTCACACTGTTATACTTCCAAATTTACCCTTCTGCTCTGCTCTGCGTTTACAATGCTCAATGCTATTCAAACTGATATCCTTTGGCTCTGCTCTCGGTGATAATAATATCTCCGTCTTCGGAATGGAATGTCGGCTACAGAATGAAGTTATGGCAGTGGTCACGGAATGGAGTAGTGGAGTGAGGTGGAGGGAATGTATTAATGATTGAAGAGATGGCGGAGGATTTTACGACGGCAGAGGGAATCATCATTGAATGATTTGGTTAAGAGATGTGGAGAATTCAAACACCTCGGCCATTTTAACCGCTTAAATGCTATCGGATATGAAATTTGAAATGGAAGATTTTAATCCAAAGTCTGTAGAGGGTTTGTTGGTGTTGATCAATAAAAATAATTAAAACAACCTTTTCGAACAATCCATAACTAAAATATGCTAAACTTTTATGAAATGCCATTATAATTTAAACTTGTTACCTCTGCCCTTTATTTGATTTTTGTAGCCTTTGTCTTCTTGTTCACCTTTGGAGGAGTCTTCATAATTTTCTTGATGCTTTTGATTCATGGATACACTGGGTCACTTTGTTGCAATTCTGATGTCTGCTGGTTGATGCCTTCAGGGTTTATAGCTGCGGAAATACTGTCGGGCTGCAGAAAGGCTGATCAGCTGCAGAATGTCCACTGAGCTGCAGAATGTTCCTGTAGAGCATTTTAATCATGAAAATGGAATGTTTTTGGAGTATGGGTGAAATGTTAAATGGTATGAATGAAAATGGATGATGGATTATGATATGTATGAAGTGGATAATGAAATCGAATGGATTCAATTCATGAAATGGAATGAAGGAACATAAGAGCTGTACTGCAATTCATGACATATTTTATTCACTTACAGTAAGATATCAAATTTTGTATTTTGACATGAAAATGAGATGGATGGAAGATGGAATGAGATGAATGAAATGTGGAATGGAGTGAAATATGAATGATGGATGAGATGGAGTATGGATGAATAAGTGGATGGAGTGAAATGAAATGAATCATAAGCACTATGGAACTGAACTTATGATTTTTATAACAGCTGCTTATAAAAACAAAAATGGGAA
The DNA here is from genome assembly GCA_034641835.2 of Pinus albicaulis. Classification (NCBI taxonomy): domain Eukaryota; kingdom Viridiplantae; phylum Streptophyta; class Pinopsida; order Pinales; family Pinaceae; genus Pinus; species Pinus albicaulis. The sequence continues at coordinate 221,181,579 of CM076570.1, forward strand.
AAGTTAGAGTGTCAGAGAGACTCTGATTTTCACCCTATCTTTTCTGTATAAACATGCCAATCAATGATTGGTTTTCATGCTTATACCTTTATTTTATTTTTTTTATTTTTTATTTTATTTTTTTTTATTTTTATTTTTTTTTTCAAAAGAGAAATGCTTCAGAAAATTTAATCAAGTTGATGAAGAAGAGAGACTCTTCTTCATTAACTTCACATCATTGTCTTCTTGGAACTTCTTGACAAACTCTTCTCTTGAGAGTGGCTTGTGGTATAGCTTCAGTCTATTACCATTCACAAGAAAAGTGACCTCTTCTTCATCTATAGTTCTGATTTTTACTGCCCCATTATCAAAAATTCGAACAATTTCATATGGCCCAAGCCAATGTGTCCGAAATTTCCCTTGAAAATCCTTGAATTTTGAATCAAACAAGAGAGCCCAGTCACCCTCTTTGAATTTCTTCTCCTTGATGTACTTGTCATGCCATCTAGCCCTTTGCTGTTGGACTAGACTTGTTTTCTGAACTGCATCTTGTCTGATTTCATCCAACTCATTAATTTGCTCCAGTCTATGCTTTTGTGCCTCCGTTAGATCAAGTCCTAGCTGAACTGCCATCTTGAATGTTTGAATTTGGAACTCTATAGGAAACAAAACTTGCTTCCCATAAACAAGCTCATAAGGAGTATGGCCTGCTGTATTTCTCCATGTATTTCTATAGGCCCACAAGGCTTCAGGAAGCCTATCTACCCAATCTCTTCTATGTAGATGAACAATATTTGTTAGGATTCCTTCAATGACTTTATTAGTGGATTCCACTTGACCATTTGCTTGTGGATGATAAGGAGTAGATGTTCTATGTCTGATTTTGTACTTCTCCATCATTTTATCCACTAGACTTGATGTAAATTGAGCTCCTTGATCTGTAACAATTTCCCTTGGGACACCAAAACGAGTGAAAATATCCTCAAAAATAAAAGTAACTACAGATGATTCATTAGCAACAAGTAATGGTTTAGCTTCTACCCACTTAGTAACATAATCAGTGCAAAATAATATGTATTTCTTTTGTCTTGATGGAGGACTAATAGGTCCTACAAAATCCAAAGCCCATTTTTCAAAAGGTTCAATGTGTACCTGAGGTTGTAATGGCATCTCACCTGAAGGAGAAGGTTTCCCTACCCTTTGGCAACTGTCACACCTTTTGACATACTCCCTTGTATCTTTAAACAAAGATGGCCAATAATATCCTAAGTTAAGGATCTTATAGGCTGTCCTCTTATCTGCAAAGTGTCCGCCACAAGGTTCATCATGACATGCCTTGAGAATTTCAGGCATCTCATCTTCACGAACACACCTTCTAATGATCAAATCTGGACCTGTCTTGTACAACTCATTAGCGACCCATGAATATCTTGCACTAACATTAATGATTTTTCTTTTATCCCTTGCATTCATAATTGAAGGAAATTTTCCTGAAACTAAATAATTGGCAATATCAGCAAACCATGGAGTTTGAGTAGAGATTGCAAAAATATATTCATCAGGAAATTGATCTTCAACCGGAGTGTCATCTTTGATATTTTGAATTCTAGGCAGGAAATCAGCCACAGTGTTTTGTTTTCCAGGCCTATCTAGAATAGTAATGTTGAATTCTTGCAATAGTAACAACCATCTTATAACTCTGCCATTAGTGATTGATTTATTCATTAAATATCTAATTGCAGAATGATCAGTGTGAACAAAAGTTTCATAGCCTTTTATATAGTGTCTAAACTTGTTAATGGCATGAACAACAGCTAAAAACTCTTTTTCAGTTACAGTATAGTTTAACTCTGCAGGAGTCAAATTTTTACTGATGTAATAGATGGCATAGGGAATTAAATCTTTTTGTCCCAATACTGCTCCCAGAGCTGTATCGGAAGCATCTGTCGAGATATGAAAAGGTAACTTCCAGTTAGGTCCCCTTAATATAGGTGCTTCAGAAATTTTGATTTTCAGGGTTTCAAAAGCTAACTGGCAATCAGAAGTCCACTTAAATTCACAATCTTTGGTGAGTAATTTGAAGAGAGGAGATGCTATTTTGGTGAAGTTTTCTATAAATCTCCGATAATACCCTGTAAATCCTAGAAAACTTCTAACATCTCTTTGACAACTTTGAATGGATAGGTTAGAAATGACTTCAACTTTTGCCTCATCAACTCTAATCCCATCCCCTGAAATGTGGTGCCCTAAAAAAATACCTTCAGTAAACATCATAAAACATTTTTCATGACTAAGTGAAAGGTTTGCTTCTTGACATCTTTTTAAGACTTTTTCCAAGTTTTCTAAAGCCTCTTCAAATGTGTCCCCATAAACTGTAAAATCATCCATGTACACCTCTACACAGTCATGTATTAGATCAGAAAAAATTCCTAATATTGCCCTTTGAAATGTTGCGGGTGCATTGCATAATCCAAATGGAAATACTCGGTAGGCATAGGTACCCCAAGGACAAGTAAATGTGGTTTTATCTTGGTCTTCAAGTGCTACTTGGATTTGATTGTAACCACTAAACCCATCTAGGAATGAAAAGTACTTTTTACCTGCTAACGTATCTAATACTTGATCTATGAAAGGTAAGGGAAAATGGTCTTTAAGAGTAGCTTTATTCAGTTCTCGGTAGTCAACACACACCCTCCATTTTCCATCTTTCTTAGGCACAATCACCAAAGGAGAAACCCACTGACTATCTGAAATAGGATAGATGAAATTAACATTTAATAATTTTTGCAGTTCTTCCTTGACAATTTCCCTAAGATTTGGATTCATCCGTCTTTGAGGTTGTCTTATTGGTTTGCAATTTGCCTCTATATAGATGTGATGAGTACAAGTCTTGGGACTTATCCCTTTCATGTCAGTGTATTCCCATGCATATGCAGAAGAATGTCTCTGTAATACTTTGACTAAATCTTCTTGTTGAGATTTTTCTAGGTTTTTGTTTATGTTCAAGGTTTTGCCTGGAAAAATTTCACTTGTAGAGCTGCCAAATTTGTCCATAGAATGAAGAGACATCTGCCTAGATGACAAAAATTCAATATTGGATCCCTCCTGAAATGATTCATGTTTGTGTTCTGGAGAAGATTCAAAGTTTTCTAGAGTATTCAGAATTTTATTATCTTCACTAATTTCTGAAATTGTGAAGAGTGGTTGTAAATATTCTTCATCCTCTATCCATTGAGTGTCATCTAGATCTGTAATTGTCCTAGCTGGAGGATATAAAGTGAATTTATTTGTTGAACTACCATCAGAAATATACATATCACCGGACCTACAACTAATAAAAGCATCAGCTGTAGCCAACCAAGGTCTTCCTAGTATAACAGGATGGCCTCCTAGATTATTCTTGGGTGCTAGGATCATGAAATCCACAGGGTACTCCCAAGAGTCTAGGGACACTGGAATGTCTTCTATTACCCCATCTGGTCTGATCACAGATCTATCTGCTAATTGTAATAGTGTGGGTGTAAAGAGAAGATTAGGAAGTTTCAGTTTGTCCATGATTTGTCTAATCATGATATTTATTGCTGCTCCTAAGTCAATGAGTGTGTTTTGAATTTCAATTCCATTGATGTGAATTTTGACAACTGGATTTCCTGGGTCAAGGTACTTTGGAATAGTAGTCTTACCCATCATAATGTCTGCTATTTGTCCTACCAGTTGAATTTTCTTAGTTTCTCTTATTCTTTTCTTTGTTGTCTTCATACTCAACTCCTTTATTGTTTTGGCTAAAATTGGGATTTCCTTAATGGCTTGCAATAATGGAATTTTAATGCAAACATTTCTCAATTCATCTAAGAAATCATAATTAGGCACCATTATTTGTTTTTCTACACCTTTATCAATTTGTAGTCTTTCCGGAAAGGGAGGTATAGAAGTAGATGTGGATGGTTGCTCTAATACTGGACTTGGATTTATTGGATCTTTTTGTTTCAGTTTTTCAATGTTTTGATCTTGAAAGGATGTATGTTCCTCAAGACTTTTATTAACCCATAGGGAGTCTTCCTCAGAATTATCTTGTTCTTGTATGATCACAGAAGGTTTCCTCTTCTCAAGTATCCTTCCAGACCTAAGTTGAACATCACTAAGGTCTAGAGGAGTAATTAAATAAGTTGGAAACTGTTGGCCTTCTATCATGTATGTATTATGAGGGTTTTTATTATTGGGGTTTGGTATGGGTTGAGCTGGCAATTGATTGGATTTTTGAGGGAATGGTAATGGAAGTGGTTGATTTTGATGTGGTTGGTTCTGATGATGTTGTTGAGGATTTTGTTGAAAATTTTGTTGAAGATTTTGAGGAAAATTTTGTTGAGGATTTTGAGGATAAAAATGTGGATATGGTGGATAGGATGGTGGATAATGATAATATGGAGAGTATCTTCCATAGGGACCTTGTGATCCTTGTGCCCAAGCTTGAGATTGATTTTGAAATTGGGGCCAAGGTTGCTGCCAAGAATTCCAAGGTGGAGGTTGATTATACACTTGATCATGGAATCCTTGTGTCTGGGGTCCCTGCCAAGGTTTTCTAGATACAAAGTTAAGAGATTCTGTGGAGTCTGTAGGAGTTTCTTCTTGAAAAACAGCCTTGAGACCAAGAAGAGAAGGAAAATTCTTGGTCTCATGTTTCTCAGAACAAATAAAACAAGTTTCTACAACTTTGACATCTAGAGGACACTCTCTCAAGGCATGTTTCTTCCTACATTTGGGACAAAAGATTGCCAAGGCATCAGATTCAGCCTTTTGCTTGTTTTGTATCTTGAGGGTGTCTATTTGTTCACTAAGACTCCCTAAGATGTCAGATTTAAAATCATCAAGCATATGTCCTATTTCTGATCTACTTACTGTCCCAGAAGCAGATTTACTTGCCCTTGCAAGAGCAGGATCTCTTGGACCTTTGACAGTTTTAGATTTCCCTCTGGAAAGGTTGATACATAACTCGGATATTTCAGGTAATGTGAGTTGTGATATATCCCCTTTTCCCATCATGTTAAGGATATCCAACCATTCATCCCTAATGGTTTTCAACAAAAGAGCTTTTAAAGTGTCTTGATCTAGGTTTTCCATTTGTGCCCTTTTTATGCTGTATTTAAATCTTTCCAACAAATCTTCTAAGTTTTCATCTTCTTTTTGTAACATCTTGAACACTTCTTCCTTATGATTAACCGGCATACAATAATCCAAGTATCTCTCTAGAAATGCTTGTTTCATGTCTTCTCATGTTCTAATAGAACTACTGTTTAAACTCATAAACCACTTCAATGCTGCTCCTTTCAGAGTTGAAGGAAATAATTTCAATTTTTGAGCATCTTGTAGGTAGTCATAAGTCCTACACAGCACTTCAAATTCGAATAAGAAAGTTTCAGGATCTTCAGTTTTAAGTCCATAGAAGTTTGGAAGGACAGAGGCTGAAATGTTTTTCATGGTTGTATTGGTTTCTTCATCAAGTATAGGGAACCCAAAAGAGCTTCCTATTCTACCTCTTCCTCCATCTGCACCTCTACCTCCTTCTCCTCTTCCTCCTTCTCCTCTACCTCTACCTCTACCTCCTCCAAATAATGTCTGTTCTCCATTAACAACTCCTCCTCCTCCTTCTTCTGCCATGGTTGACTCTCCTGTAGAAGTAGAAAGATTTTTGTCCCTAACAGGAGTCTTTAGATCTTCTTCTATGGAAGGTTCAGTGGATGAAGTGGAAGGTTTCTCTGATGGAATAGGTGACCTTAGATCTTCTAGAAGTCCAGGATCAGTAAAGGATGGAAGATGGGTTTGAGTTGAAGGTGTACTAGTTCTGGATCTAGATGAAACAAGTGGTGTTCTAGAGATCAAACTTCTGCCTCTGCTGCTTATAAATATTCCCCTTGAATCTCTCTCCCTACGCATAAAATTGTTTTTGGATGCTAAGAAACAAAGGTTACCTAGTTTTCACTTCCCCGGCAACGACGCCAAAATGTTTGGTCTCAATCTAGTCTCCTAAACTGAGCTCATTTAATTGTCAACCAGGGTTGGTAAACTGCTGAAGTGAAGTGTACTATATGTACCTAGGTGCTTGTTTCCTAATGCGTTGTGTGTAGTGTTTTGTGATTTTTTTGGTCTTTTGTGATGATTTATGATGTTTTTGGTCTTTTGGTGATTTTTATGTTCACAATATAAATGCCTAGAAAATTAATGGAAAGGAGTTGGTGGTCAAAAACAGAGTTAAGCCTAATGTATGGAATGGAAAATACAATTGGAAACACTGAAGCAGAATCTAAACTATGACTAAATAAAAGCAAAGCTTGATAATGACTTTTAGGCAAATGACACAAACTAAACTTGAGAAATGATACAATGATGCAATACTTTGTCCTTGATTAGAGATTTGAAACATAATTAGAGGAAAAACATTGTTATCATCATAAGATCTTCTATTTTAGAACTAGCTGCTATCCCTATTCTGCAATTTTATTGAATGTCACAAAACCTTTACTCAAGAGTTATTGATTTCTTTCCAAAGTAGTCTTTTGAGGAAGAGCTTTGTTTATAAAATGATGAGGAAATTGCAGAGGTACTTCAGGCCTTAGAATGATGTTGTCTTCTGTTCATATGGTTATAGATCAATTAGGGATTTTAGAACAAGAAGAGGTTTGTGAATAATGAAGGCTGTCTTGTTAATCCTAACAACTGAAGTAGTTTATTGTGCAATGGATGACAATTTGAATATGAAGTGCAAGTGCAATAAGTTAATCTAAGAATGAACCTAAGATGCCACTAATCTAGAACAATGTTGAACTATAAGTCATCATCAAACTTGAAACAAAGTAACTGAACATGAGTTAAATGCAATGAAACTCCAGAGCATTCTAATTATGCTAACATGCATTATTCTATGAAGTTACACAATCTGTTTGTTCATCATTAGTGATATTTTGGAAGAGTTCCTTCTTTTGGAAGAGATAGAACAATTCTGACTGTGTAATTGGGTGCAATTGTAAGCAAATAGACTGAAAGCAAATGAAAAACTAAGATATCATATCCATACCCTACTCATCATTATGATGTCTTGGGCAAGCGTTTAAGAGCAAGAACAAACATGATACTTAGTACAAACACACAACTAAATCATTCATTATCACGGTCATGTCTTGAACTTCTTAAGAATTTATTGGAAGAGTTTCTTCTTGTGGAAGAGTGATTAGAACAAGTGTAACTGTGATAGTGAATAGCAAAAACTACAACTAAATCCTACAGTACTATAGCTATTCATCATTCATCATTATAATCTGTTGGAAGAGTGTCTTCTTGTGGAAGAGCTGCAATGAATATAACTACAGTAGCTAGTTAAAACAACTACAAATTTAACTCCTAATCCTACAATACTATAGTCTTTCAACATTCATCATTATAATCTGTTGGAAGAGTGTCTTCTTGTGGAAGAGTTAGAATGAATACGACTACAGTAGCTAATTAAAAAAAACAACTACAAATTCAAATGCAAAACGTAAAGGCAGCTAGGAAACTTATCTAATTTACGCAAAATAAATCCGTGCAAGAGGCAGGGGCCCTCTACCACTTGACGGCATTCAACTTGAAATTAAATCACGCCTTCAAAATAACTTTGTCTGCTCCATTAAAGATGAAATAGTTTGAACATAACACTCTGCATCTTCAGGAATGTAATCACAGAGTTTAAACAAAATCTAGCAGCAAATCTAACATAAAATCTCTAACATAGCTCTCGGTCTCCCAAGAGTTTATAAAACAAATGCACATAACAATAATTACAACAATTTAGGAACAATGTCTTTCCTTATCCGAATCACGTTAGGACTCTTTGAAGTGGCTGCGTGAAGAAGAAAAGACATCTGGACTGAGACAGTCCTAATAGAAGTCTTCCTTCATAAATGTGTTCCCCACGTTCAAAACCATACCCAGAATTCGTTTCTTCCTCCATGATGAGCAACGAACCATGTAGACATGACGTGGATCATGCCCATATGCGGTTTTTCTCAAGAGGCCACCTGGAACATACTCAAACATGAAGGCAGCTGCAGAATCGCCGGTTAGCTACAGAATGTCTACATTCTGCAGCTAGTTCCGGTCAAAATGCTTTATAATGGCAAAAATCACAAAATTCAACAAGTCAGTCATGTAAATCATTCTAGAAGTAATTTTAACTATATTCATTGATCAATTGGGTCTAAGATAGAAATGGACAAGGGAAAATGAGGTAAAATGAGGTGAAGGAAAGCACAATTTTGAGGCTCAACAATATCCATGGTAGTTCTATAGGAAGAGTCTGTAAAGGGCCAGGTAGCCTCTGGATCTCATCTTTTATGAAAGGTGACATATCTAGTAAATGCCTCTACAGTAAATCTCTGGAATAGATCTAAATGCCCCTATAGTAAATGCCCCTACAGTCAACATGTATATAGTATTTAGAAACAAAAATTAATTTGATACAAAACATATGTTTTAACCAAGTATATAGATTTTGATTTTCATATCCATGGTCTCAAACAGTGAGAGAGAAAAAAACCTTTTATATTCAACATGTAAAACACAAATTAGCCATAAAAATTTTCCATTGAAACCAAAAGTGATTTGATACAAAACATAGGTTTTAACCTAATCTAGTAAATGCCCCTACATTCAATTTCTAGAATAGATCTAATTAGAAGTTTTTCATTTTCATATCCATGGTAGTTCTATAGGCAGAGTCTGTAAAGGGCCAGGTAGCCTCTGGATCTCATCTTTTATAAAAGGTGACATATCTAGTAAATGCCCCTACAGTCAATCTCTAGAATAAATCTAAATTCCCCTACAGTCAACATGTATATAGTATTTAGAAACAAAAATTATTTTGATACAAAACATAGGTTTTACTAAATATATAGTTTTTCATTTTCATATCCATGGTCTCAAACAATGAGAGAGAAAAAACCTTAAATATATTCAACATGTAAAACACAAATTAGCCATAAAATTTTTCCATTGAAACCAAAAGTTATTTGATATAAAACATATAGGTTTTAAATGGAGTTTCACTTATTTTTTAATGACAATGTGTTTTTTTTAATTTTATACCAAGTGTGCTCCCACCATGTAAAACACAATTTGGTGAACTTATCATTTCTATAACTTTTTTTTGCTTAAATTGAGTTTCACACATAAGGTAATGTTTTGAAAGTTGTGTTTTACATAATTTGTTTACACTAAATTACATTAATTTTCTGAATTTTTTTTTGAATTTAATTTAAATTAGTTATTTAAAAAAATAATTGTAAATGTCCATCGTAGATATATATATCATGGAGGATGAACGAAGAAGATCAAAAAAATCCCGTATCTCTATGAGAGGGGGTGATCAGGGATTGAGAGTTGTTCATGGTAAATTTAAATATAATCTTAAATCTCCATACATGTGTGTACATATGGAATTGATTTTTTATCAACTTTGTGAGTTAAATTAGTTGTTAGTAAGTTTCATTTTTTATTTTTTAGGAGCTAATAAGAAGAGAAGGGTCTCTACTCCATCCATGGATGCCCATGTTTCACCCAATCATGGTATGGTTTTAACACAATTTAATCAATGAGTATGTACACATGTATTTATATGTATGCATGTATTTTTCAATTGATTATAAATTCGTATTTGTTTATGAAGCTTCTCTCTCCTCTCGAGAGGTTGGTGGTGGTTCAAATCCTCTTATAGGGCCATCAATAAGTGGTAGCAGGTTGCATGAAGGTGGTGATATTTATTCCCCTGGAGGCCAATCAATGGCTGGTGGTGCTGGTTCTTAGTAGGGTCGTTTTGGTTCTCGACAGTTTTAGGGTGGAGAAGATGCTAGCCAACCTTGTCGAGGTTGCCATCAATTTCAATATTTTTTTCATTGAATTTATACAAATTTGTTTAGATGTGTTTTTTATAATATAAAAAATTATATATATATATTGATGCAAAGGCTGAAAATGTTCCAAATGTTGGTCAAAATAGATGCAGGGTAGAACACTACATTCAAGAAGAAGGTTGTCTACCCACCACAACTTAGCCGGACGACATTTTTGATATACCATGGGAAAGAAACATGGTGCAATGCACCTTAGAAAGGTGTCAACAACTTCATGCAAAATTGCGGAGAGATCTAGTGGCTTTGACTCTACCTGCTGAGAGTTGACAAAGCCTCGAAATAGTTACACATTCATTGGGCGAACTAGTAAATGTGTACAAAAATCTTGGGCCAATGACTGATACATTTGTAGAAGTCATGAGAAAGAGAAAGGAAACAGTAATGGGTCCCGATAAATGGGAGGATGTAAAAAAAAGAGTTACAAAATAAATGGCGAATTCAATGTTTAATTTCAAGGAAGGGCCAAAAATAAAAATGCTGAAGGTGCAATATTTCAAGCACCCCGATATAGCTCACTATTTGTATGATAGACACCTTGTGGCCTATGGAAGGCTCCCATGGAACGACAAGGTTCCTATTTATTTTGCAAAATTGTTTTATGTATATTTTGTTTTGGAAATGAAACCCAATTACAATTACCTTCCGTCAGAATTTTTTGGTCTGGGGAAAGGTCGATTGTGTGACCATAGGGGCACTAGGCGAGATGTGGAGTTGCCTCGCCCTGAGCCGCCACTGGTGAGTCGAAATTTTTGGGTCGAAACTCTACGATCAGAGATGGATGTGACTTCTCAAATAAGTCAAGAAGCAAGGGATGTCATCATCGACAATGTTCATAGTGGATTGGGTGGAGTCGATGTTTGTCTAAATCGACAAAGAACACGTGAGAATGCACGTGCCAATTTTGTGTATTGTACATATGAAGAGATTGAAAACATGGATGTTGAAGATCTTCAAATATATGCAAAGAATTGTTGCAATGGTTGGCAAGACCTAATTCTTCATGAGGAAGAGGGCACAGGAACGGTATGTGTTAATGACCTTGGGGTTCAATTATTTTAACACATACATGTGTACAATTTGTAATAAATACATGTGTATGTACATGTATACATTTATTTGTATGTACATTAATCTAACAAAAATGTATCATTATATGTTAAAACACCATTTTCAGTTGTCATGCATGATGAATGACGAAAATGTTAATATCATGTTCGGGGCCTCTTGTTCAAACAACGAAGATGGGTCTCACCATCAAGATATGTTGACAAATGTTAGTTTTTTTAAGTGATATTTTTAAAATAAATAATTGTGCACACATGGACATGTACATATATAATAATAAAATGTTTTAACAGATTCCAATTTCGTCCGATGTTTTTGGGATGGTGGTACCTTCTTCTTCCTTGGGAGATGTACCTTCTACTTCCTTAGGAGATGTGCCACATCCACAACAAGTATGAACAATTTTTCACTTTTAAAATTTATGTTTAAGTTATATATATATATATTCCACCTCAAAAAGTTCCATTAAAAATTGAGATATACATATCTATATCTTGAGTTATTTTAAATTTTTTGAATTTTAGGTTTTTGGAGATTTTCTTTTGGAGCCTCTCTTAGGAGATGTCCGAAATTCACCTGCAGAAGTATTCATTTTTTTACTTTTAAATATATATATATATATGTATATATTTTTTTTAAATTTAAAATTTATAAATTGAAGTTTATTTAAGTTTTATTATAAATTGAGATCTTGATCTTGAGTTATTTTATACTTTTAAAATTTTGAATTTTAGGTTTCTATAGAAGATTTCTTTAATCCACGGACTCTAGCGATGGAGATAGGAACATCCACACCATTTCAACCATTTGAACAATGAAAATTTTTAATATATATATATATATATATATATATATATATTAAAAAATTTCAGATGAAAATGCACATGTGTACATATATAAACTTATTTTCAATAATATTAAAAAAAAAGTTAGACAACTTGTACATGTATATTATACAGTTTACTGTTGGAGATGTTCCCATGGGGAAAGTTGTAGCAGGCGAACAAATGGAGAGGGAACCTCATGAGGTATTGTATGATTTTTTTATTTTTTATTTTTTTATTTTTATTTTTTTTACATGAAGTTCTATATATTCTCACTCATTTTTAAAACATCAATTTTAATGTTTGTATGTGTATTGTGTACAGGTTCCCCATGCTTCGCAAGATAGCGCGCAGATTGAAACTGTGCTAGGAAAGACACTACATCCATCTGTATTTGATGGACATGATTTGTAGATTTGATTTCAAGATTTCTAGTCTTAAATTTACTTTTTTATATATTATCTAGATGCACAGTCATATATATATATATATATATAACTTGATACTTGATACTTGTGAGATCTATAATTTTTGGACATATTTTATTACAGTGTTAATATAATTTGTTTTGTTCCAAAAAGTTAAGTTTTGGATGGTTTTAATACTTTTGGCATGTGAATGTGAAGTAATGTTGTTATACAATTTGTTTGGTTTTTAAAAATTTTAAGTTTTGGATAGTTGAACTACTAGTAATTTTGTCATCTATAAATTAATGTTTTTCTTTTGAACTACATTTGGCATGTTATGTAATGATGTGTTATAATTTGTTTTGTTTTTAAAACTTAAGTTTTGGATGCTTGAAGTACATTTGGCATGTGAAGTAATGTTGTGATCTATAATTTTTTGTTAAATTAAAATTTAAGTTTTGGATGGTTTCAATCTACATTTGGCATGTGATACAATGTTAAATGTTTTTATTGGATAGTTGAACTATAATTGGCATGGCATGTGAAGTAATGTTGTGATCTATAATTTTTTGTTAAATTAAAAATTAAGTTTTGGATGGTTTCAATCTACATTTGGCATGTGATATAATGTTAAATGTTTAATTTTTTTTATTGGATAGTTGAACTACAATTGGCATGGCATGTGAAGTAATGTTGTGATGTAATCAAAAAGTTTTTAAAACTCAAGTTTTGGATGGTTAAAGTACATTTGGCATGTGAAGTAATGTTGTGATCTATAATTTTTTGTTAAATTAATGGTTAAGTTTTGGATGGTTTCAATCTACATTTGGAATGTGATATAATGTTAAATGTTTTTATTAGATAGTTGAACTATAATTCTCATGGCATGTGAAGTAATTTTGCACGACATATAATCAAAAAGTTTTTAAAACTTAAGTTTTCGATGGTTTCAATCTACATTTGGCATGTGATATAATGTTAAATGTTTTTATTGGATAGTTGAACTACAATTAGATGGCATGTGCAGTAATGTTGTGATATAATCAAAAAGTTTTTAAAACTCAAGTTTTGGATGGTTTGATGAATTGGGGTAATTTCATTAATGCCCTCAACTAGGTAGCCTTGTTGATTTATAAATTGGTAAATTGATGGTCCATTCAGTTTTAATTGCATTCTAGAATATATATATTCAGTGCGTGAAACATTTTTCATCAATGCACATGGGAAAACTACTTGAAAAATTAATTGCATTCTAGAACACACACACACACACACACACACACATATATATATATATATATATATATATATATATATATGTGCACAAAAGTTTTCATCAATGCACATAGAATATATATATATATATATATATATATCCAATATGTGCACAAAATTTTTCATCAATGCACATAGAACATATGTGACCATTGGAGAGACAAATTTTGTACTAGATTTTCAATCATGAATAGAGATGTGGGTCAAATCCCACCAAAAGTCGAAGAAGTGCTCCGAGTCTCTTGTCTGAAAGGAATATTCATACAAAATTATACTGCGGATGATTTATTTACATTGTGGATACTTTTTACCAAAAAATCCCACAAGCATTGAGTTCGTGTATATATCCAGTACATGAAACATTTTTCATCAACGCACATAGAAAAACTAATTTCAGTTAATTGCATTCTAGAACATATATATTGAGTACGTGAAATTTTTTTCATCAATGCACACAATAAAACTACTTGAACAATTATTTTCATTCTAGAGCACACACACACACACACACACACATATATATATCCAATTTGCATGCAACATTTTTCATCAATGCAAGTATAGAAAAGCTACTTTTAGTTGATACTAGAGTGTGCATGTACCAAAACAATTTGTACATGTGAAAGCACTTGCACATATAACATAACAAGGGAGCTCAATTTTTAATTGAGTACTGGAAGTTCTAGAACATATAATCCAAAGAGAATAAATTGTTGGGAAGTTCAATCAAAAAAATTCCAATGGAATTCCATCTTCAATAATCCATTGATGATCGGATTTTGACATTTTCCATTTATTAATATTCATTTTTTTCTTTGATTGAACCTTGATCAAATTTATGTGTGCTTCACACACCAAGTGACTATATTGACAACTTATGAAATCAGGTTCATAGTCTTCAAAGGAAACAAAATTCCCACTTTCATTAGTTTGTCTGAAAAATAACCTTTTAGTATAATAGATCCTCTTTCATATGGAAATCCGTGATCATTATAGTCTTCTAATAATTTCATTTTTTGTTCAGTGCAATGCATCAAATAATACTTCACATTTTCATCATTGTCAGTAGGTGCAATTACAACAAAAATATCTCCTGCACAATAAAACAAACTTGAAAAAATTATACATATTCAAATTTATTTCTAGATCTTTATCACTAGAAATCAATTCAAATGTTACATTCTCTAACAAGAACAGAAACTCGATCACCATCAAATGATATTGTAGTCTCCTCTGATTGCATTTCTTCAAACATTGCAATGCACATTTTGTCCTTTGTATTTAGCTCTGTATGTTTCCAATCTTTTACATACATTTTTTTTTCACAAGCGTCATTGGATTTTGTGTTGTCTATGCAAACATGACAAAAAAAATAATATTTTCTTTTATCCAATGCAAACACATTTCTGAATGAATTTTTTTTAATTGAATGCAATTTTCGAGTCCCTTTTGTTGTTTCACGTCATTTCCAATTGATCTATCTACGTCTTCGATCCAAATATGCCAAAAAAACCTTTATATGGAAAATTTAAAGAAGAATGTAAATATGATATCAAACTACAATCAAAGATAATCATTGTGATAAATGTACACCATTTAAAATTAGATATCCAAAAAAAATTAAATTGAATGTACCTTCGCACTTCCCTTGATCAGTTAGTCTCATGGCTTATAGCAGCGATACACCATTGAACAACTTCTTTCGCATCCACAAGTTGGCTTGTAGAGGGTTTCATTTGATATCTTCGAAGTGCTTGTTTTATGTGTGCCCCTGCACTATCATGTTCTCCTTTTCCATGGCCAGTCTCAAAGAAATTCCAACAATATTTAATGCAGGTTTTCTTATGAAGACAACACAACCAAAAGAATGATCATGCAGATTTGAATTTTCCCGTGCATCCGTCTAACCATATCCAATGTTAATTGAATGTTGTTCCATGATTTTTCAAGGAATCATAAATTTTTCAAAAACAATGTTGTATAAAATATGTATCATGTGTACGATCGTCACTGATATAAAATTGATATTCTTTAATAATATGTCGATTTTCACTGGTGCTTTCTATATGATCGACATTTTGTTCAGCATGTATATATAGAATATGGATGAGCATGGAGACTTGGTCAAAATGATAGTATTCACTCTGAATTTATTTTTGTGGAACAAATGTGTAGTTTTCTGCAAAATCAATTACTGGCAAAATGGTCCTTGGTGGAAAAAATTCATGGGATTTTTTGAATTGCAAGTCTTGCCATCGATCTCTATGGGAATGCTTGTTGTATTTGTAAATTTCTTCCTCAAACTTTCTCAAAAAGTCTATCACAAAAATTTCTTCTTCTCGTAATTCAATTCTTTTAACACTATTTGCACCTTGAATCGATGTATGGATATATTCATATCTCTTCCATTTCACTGTCATGTTGGACAATGATTTATCATTTATATCAGTACATTTTTTTTTTGAAATTTAGTCAAATTTCCACAATCATCGCATTTTTTACCACCAACACATTTATTTTCGTAAAATAGTTCATCGCTTTCTCTTTCACATAGAATTTGAGATATGAAATCACGGATAGTGGAAGGAGGAGGTGAATCCTTCCAAAATGTTCTACCAAAATCAAGGAATGTGTCATAATATAACTCAAATTCCACATGATAACGGCAACAACAAGTGTCACGTACGATGATAGGTTTTACATACCATGGTTTTTATTGAACAAAATCACTGATTGAAACATGAATTTCATGATTCTCTTCTTTGAAATTTTTGAACAACTCTATCTGAGTGGTTTCCAAGAAATTTTTTTCATGTTCTTCGTATTGATTTCGTGCTATTCTTCTTCACATCACATGCCTTGCAGTTGGTGAAACACGCGAATTGTTCTTCCAATATTCATATATTATTTTTTTAACATTTTCTCCAAGTCTATCTTTGTATGGTTGCCTACAAATAGCTCTCCAACAAGCAAGTTCATCATTTACATCTATTTGCAACCGAAATTTTCGATGTTTGTGCAAAGTTTTTCGTGAGGTTCCTAATGCTCGTGCCATAGATTTTACCAAGCGATTCTCTTTAGTACTTGATGAAACCACTGCCATATGTATTGCTCTACGTACAACTGAAACATTTTTCTGTCTAGATCTTTTCATTGAATTTATAGCACTATTTATATTTTGTATCACATTTTCCTTCATTTTTTTATCTTTGGTTGATTTTCGAATACCCAATAAACTCATAGCTTCTTTTAATTTCCTTAATGATAGGAGACCTTTCAACATTTGGGCTTGAACTGTCACATTTTCCTTTATGAAATACTTCTAAAAAATGCGGTTAACATGATATCGTATATAATGGTCAACTTTTTTTATCTCCATATGTGTGAGTGTCAACATTTTCTAACATCTCGTCATCGACATTGATTTCATCTATACATATTTGAATGAATAGTACATAATAAGTTTACATATTCAATAAATAACTAAATTAATAAATATATATATAATTTCAATAATATGTGCATGTGTTTTATATATATATATATATATATATATATATATACCTTGTGATTCAATTTCTTTACTTGAATTTCTTTCATCATTTTCACCATCTTCAATCATTAGTTCAATATCTCTTTCACTTTCTCTTTCAAAATTTTGTATCTCATAATCAATGTTTTGAGGAATATCTGTCTCTGTTTACATTGCAAAATATTTTTCAAAATAGTTCATCAAATAAAAATTAAGCTTCACATTTGGAAAATTTTAAATATATCTAAATCATAATATTTACATTTACATACCTGTTTCAACTTCTAGTTGAGGTTGATTTTCCCCTTCAATATTTGAGAGTGCTTCTATCTTTCTTTTGCGAGATTGTCTCGTCTCTTCTCTACGTTCCTGAGGGTCTCTTTTTCGATCATATTTTCTTGTAAAATTTCTTCGATTTCCTATGATAATAGAGTATGAAGTTCAAAAAATTTCCTTCAAAAATTTAGACAAAAACTCAATTAAAAAAAACTCATTTTAAAAATTTTGCAAAAAATACATACTCCAATCCAAAACACTTACTTTAAAAAAGTCAAGAAAAAATGTCTTATAAAATGAAATGAAGTTCAAAATATTTCCTTCCAAGTCCTACAAAAAAATATCATTTAAAAAGTTACACAAAAACTCATTTTAAAAAATCATTATAAAATATTTACTTCAACCCAAAACCATAAAATGTCCTTTCGAAATTAAGCCCAAATCCACACTTTAAAAAAAAATGAAGCCCAAAAAATTGTATCACATACCTCCAAGAATTGTCTTTTGAATCTACCTCCAAGAAAATTCTTTAAACCAAAAAAAATTCCTTGCAAAATCAGATCAAATGTACGAAAATAATGTGTCTCAAAGAAAAGTCCTTTGAATATACCTCCAAAAAAAGTCCTTAAACCCAAAACAATTCTTTGCAAAATCAGATCAGGAATTTTGTAAAATCAGACCAAATGTGCGAAAATATGCGAAAATAATGAATGGTTTCGCGGAAATTTATATTTCTGCGAAATGTTTTTTTGGAGGGGCTCAGCTGTACTTTATGGCCGACGGAAAGATAAGTAAAATTCCGGCCGAACTTCTAAGAAATAGTTCACTCAAACTACTTTTTCGTTTGATTCAACGTGCCGTTGGCGCAAAAAACAGTTTGGCTAAACTTTGTTTAAGAGTTCAGATGAACTAACGAGTCACCAGTTATGCAGAGCCAATCCCTGAATACATTTCTGCAACTTTGGACTCATTAAACTCCATGAAACATTTTGAATTACCTGTCGGAACCAAGACAAACATTTTCAGAATTGAATCTACTTTCAGGAAATATAACTTTCATGGAATTTCATAAATATTTACTAATTTTAATTAATTTTGTAATAAAACGGATGCAAACAATTTCTGAAGGTCATTGTGATTTAGTGAAATAAAAATTTTGTATCTTCCAAAATACATTGTAAAAAATATTGAAAAATTTATGGTACATTACATTGGTCCATCGTCTCTAACAGGTAGCTTTTAGATTTTTATTTTATAACTTACATGTTAAGAAATTTCTTGCATCGCGAAACATATTCAAAATATGCAATTTTTCATATTGGACCAGTTCAAAAAATTATAGTAATTATGATATGCATCCATTGGCTTTGTAAATATGACGAAACCGAAGTAAACTCTGTCTAGATTGTTGTAACACATTTTTTTTTTCAAAAACACAAATTTTCAAAGAATACAACATTGCGTATTAACATGAATTCTTATGAATCTGTTGATTGTTAAAAAACACACACTCAAAGAGATGCTAAGTTGACATATCAAATGTGTATAAAAAAATTCCAAAAAATAATTAATAGAAAGCTAACAAAATTTCTGACAACTTTTATTTTTATTGCAAAATGAAATTCTAAACAGAAAAATTGTTTTAGCTTGCAGAAAGTTGAAGAACTGAAAAAATGAAAGCTTTTTCTCAAAAAAGGGAAAAAAGTGTAACCCAACTTCACATTTTCACCCTGTACTTTTTTTCAAACATGTCTCCTACTATAGTCATGTTCACAGGCCAAAAAACACCTGAAGAAGAAAATGGGGGAAGATCATAAAACAAAAGGCTGGTAGCACAATGAATTTGTAGAATCAGAGTAGGACGCTGAGGAAGATATCCCTTCTTAAGATATTAAGGATAATAATATCATGGAAATTTGTTACTAGTCAGAACAAATTGACCATGATGTGGAGAGAACTCAAGAAGGAATTCCTTCAACACAAATGGTAAAGCAAGAAAATAGAGCTCCAGGAACAACGACAACTCAAGAATAAGGAAATTAAAATTCGAACAAAGACCAATCCCAAGCGGAGTCAAGTTTGGATCTGGAAATCATTCTAGTGGAATATTCGGGTGGTAACTAGAAAAAAGTGCATAGGAATAAAGGGAAAAAAAGGAATCTTCTTGGTTGTTAAAAGTGACAATTTCTTTGCTTTCTATTTTCTAGTTGCTTTTTGTCTCCCAAGATTTCACCCTTGGATTTTTTTGAAGAATTTCGACCTCTACAAAATGTAATTTTTTTTCTTTATAATAAAATTATGATTCTCTTTATGGAAAAAATCAACACCTTAATCACTATTATTAATCCCCTTTGTATTCTTTTAAATTGTATTAAATTATTAGGATAAATATTATTAATGTCCATCCAGTGGTAATTGTTAGGTGTGGATCTGGTAGTCATTCTGGTGGAATCATTGGGTGGTAATTGGGAAAACATTCATAGGAATGAAGACAAAAAAGGGAATCTTCATTATTATTAAAATTGTGTATTTCTTTGTTTTTTCTAATTTCTACGTGTTTTTGTCTCCCAAGATTTTCATCTTGGTTTTTGTTGGAAGGCTTTTGACCTCTCCAAACTGTAATTTTGTTTATTTATAATAAAATTATGTTTCTCTTTGGAAAAAAAAGAACACCTCAATCATTATTATTAATCGCCTTTTCATTCTCTTAAATTGTTAGGATGAAGATTATTAATGTCTGCATGGATGCCATGTTAATTATGGTGTTTCCTTACCTTTCCTAAACTATTAGATTATTTTTCTGTACAATTTTATAGTCACACTAAGATTATGCATAGCAAGAAAATGAGGTTGAACAATCACAAAGAGCCTATGTCCAACAACTAAAATAAGTACAACATTCTTATATCTATTTTTAAAAGTTATTCATAATAATATATTAACACATATTAATGAACTATTATACCAATTTTTCTATTTATTTGATTTTACCTTTAATTAATGGAAACATATTCAAAACGAATAATAAATATGACTTTAATTCAAAAAATAAGTCAATAATTTTTTTTTTTAAATCGCTTTATTAAATTTTTATAATTTTCTTCTATTTTATAATTAAATGCTCACCATATTTATAAAATGTTTTAATTGACGTGGGATAAGGCATAGAGAATGGAGTCGATGGAAGAGGGATTGAAACGATGTTTTCCCTCCCCTAAAAGAATGAGAATGAAAATGACATGTCGTTTCTCAAGATTGCACATCTTTCCATTATGACTCAATATTTCAATCTGTGAATACCACAACGATGACAAATAGGATGTACAAGTTGGTGTATTCTACTTGTTATACGTTTTGAATTTTTTTAAAACTTATATTTCTGTTAAATTTATCCACAATCCATATATTCGAAAATCATATTTTAAACAATAAAAGGTTGATTTGACCAAAAAAAAAATTGTTTTCTTATTCTAATGAAAACTCCAAATGACAATCGTTGTGAACTCTTCATAATCATTGCCACATTTATGAAGGTGATATTTTGGCCTTTCAATGCTTTTTTTATTTCACTCGTTACCAAAACCTAAGAATATCTTCAAACTCATGACAAGGTCGTTCACCACCTCATTGTAGAGTGCCCACTTTGTCTAGAGTGTCATTTTCATCCATATAACTGAACTCTCAAGAAAAATGTTCTTCTTCTTCAACCATCTGATACAAATTAGACCTTCCTGATATTGTATTTGTTTTTCTTCACAAGAAAAGATTTTTTTTGCTTCACGATATCTCATAATAGTTGTTACTGTAAGGTTTTCATCCTCTAAGCAAGCTAAACAAGGTAAAATAAATAAATAGGGAAAAAATTGAAACAAAAAGATAAAACTATATTTATATCCCTCAACAAACAGGAAAAAAGTTGAAACAAAAATAAAATTAGCATGTATTAATTGAAAATGGAGAATACTCAATGCCTTTTGTTATCACCAATAAATTTTCATATTTTAGTTAGGAGGGTCATTTAGCATAGGTTTCATTATCTTGTCAAATTAGTTCATGAAATTGAAGAAATTTCGTGAATTGGTCAAATATTAAGTTTTAAGAGTCCCACGTGTCATGCCATCATGGTCAAATCCACAAAAATCAATCAAAATTTTTCATGCATTAACTTAAAATTCGTTTTTAGCCATTTGTCTATTTTTTTCCCGAGTTTGCAGCAAATTCTGTGCAAAACATGTGATTTTCGCTATGAACTCACTTGACAAGTTCGTAGAAAATCTACCAACTTTCTAACTGAATTCGCTACGAACTCATATTTTTTGAAAACGGTGCAAAGATTGCTGAGTTGTCACCTTATGAGAGAATAGAGGTCAAGTTTACATCACATGTTTACCTGTTTTAAATCATTATTAAATGCATGCCATGCATGGTCATCACACCACCTCATCATTTTGTCTCACTTTAACTTTTTTCATAACTTAATCCTTCATGCATTCGAGCCTAATTAATTACATTGTCAATCCCTATTAGTTGATTCTTCCACCTTTTACCTTTTGTCTAAGTATAGCTCTAGCTGTTGTCATAGGTTAGTTTCCACTATGTGTCAACAAACAACTTGTTGTCATATACACTTTTTGCAGGTGTCAATTTTCAAAGAAGGAAACATTGTTTTGGAGGAGATGGAAACATTTAAGAACACCAATAAGGGAGTTTAAGTGGTCACGTATGAACCTATGGACTTAAAATTGGTCATGGAAGACCCTAGTGTTGTAGAGGCCTTCATCAAAGCTGGTTGCATGAAATTTTGTTAGAAGTTACAAGAGGATTTTTGTATTTTTGTATTGTTTTAGCAGTTAAATTAAAGACAATGTTATGGGAAAACGGAGATGGGTTCTAAAAAACAGAGAGAGGTTATTGTCAAAAACTGATCAAAGAAAATTAACCTCTTTCACTTTTCTCACAGGTGCTATAAATCAGGATATTTAAAGATGTATTTGAGCTCTACTTTCAGAATGTGTTTTTTCTTATTTTAGACATGTTTTCTAAATGCAGATTCCACACACCTGAAGATATTTTTCAAAAAAATAAGAGAGGTTTTGCTTCAGCACGAACTGATTTTAAAAAAATCCTCCCATGTTGCAACATATATCAAGGATTTAGAGATAGGAGGTCATTTCTAAGACCTATTGTTCAGAAAAAATAGCTCCTTTTTTATTAATAGATGAACTTGCTGAAGGTGAAAATGCTGCTTCTTGAGGAGGGTAAGAGATATTTCGAACAAATTTTTCCTTATCATGCTTCATCTTATCATATTGCATAACCATAGGGAAAATTTTGAATGAATAAGCACAATTTTCAAGTTTGTTGCCAATTAGGCAAGTTTGTAGCAAATCCGAGGCTTGAAGCAGAGATTTCGCTATGAACTCACTGTAGGTGTCTTTTTTTTTAAATCACAGATGTTGGGTTCCAATTTTGTACTTATTTCCTACATTTTTTTCCCCCATTTTACCTCATGAATACAACCATTGGGACTATCTTTGTCTCTTTTTCCTACCTTTCTATCTTAACTTGTGCTATTTCACCTTATTTTCATTACCTTTCCATTTCATCGATTATTATGATGTATCGTGTATTTTTTTATGAATAACTGAGGATGAATGTTTGGAGATTTTCTTTGGTCCTTTTTTGTCCTTCCAGATGCTAATTATAACACAAAAAATCTAGAGCATGAGCCATACAAGAGTAGTTAAAGGTGTGTAGTTATAGTGAGTTGTTACACCATGGTGTTGTTACAGGGCCGATGACAAACTGTTGTTATAGTTGTACCACTGACTGAATCTCATCAAATTCTAATGCTGACCTATCCTCTAGCTGTTACGCTACAATTGTAATTTGCCACAATAGTTGTAGAAGTTATTACATATTGTATTTTAGGATAACAGCCTTTAGGCAGTTTTGATTGTAATCTATATTTTTCCAGTCAGACCTTTTATTAAGAAGTGGTTGTAACTATATGTATTCTGTTTTGATAAACATGAGAATCATAATATTCTCATGATTTATCCACCCCTCATTTTTTTGAAGATGTAAACACTATATAATTCTCGACCCTTGAGTTCGAAAGGTTAGCGGAGAACATTATTAATTTGGCTCTGTAATGTTGGTCACATTAACACAAGTTATCCTATTGTTGTTGTTACATGCATTATCTCGTTTAGTTTCCATTAAGTTCTTTCTCTTCATGCACCCTACTAGGGAGGAAGCACCCTCCTTTTTAGCAGAGATTGTAGCGGTTAAGGTAGCTATGTATATATATTTCTTATTTGCTTTATGTATCAATGGAAGTGTTTTTGTTGTTATTTTAGCTATGAATAGATACAATTCAATTCAAATATTTTATATGTTGTTACACATGTGGGATTAGAGAAACCAGATGGGTAATTGTTGTGTGGCATGCTAGGACAGATTACTTCAAGTGTGATCACGGTCCTGTAGATCATTTTATTTCTGCATGAGTGATTTCTTTCAGCAATGATTTCCTTTAATTGGATTTGCTTCTAGTTTGATGTATCAACACAAACAATACGAATGTCATTGAAATAAAAGACGTCCTTGGATTGATAATTTATGTGTATTGTTTTAGTCATTTAACCATGATTAATACAACTCAACATTTTGGCGCTATTTTCGGGGATGGAAGTCACGATCGAATCAGCCAGAGTTTCTTTTTAGATGATAGAGTGTACCCAGTCTGAAACTGCTGGGCGGTAAGACGAGAGGTAAGAACCTACTCATCACTCTAACATACCTGGGCAGGCTCACCATTGCTACACTGGGTCACTTAGAGGTGCAATTTATATGTGTTTTTTTTAGTGTGTCTCCCATTAGGATAATTTTGAGGTCTAAAATGGGCCTCCTAAGGAAATTATAAAATAATAGCGGAAATAATAAAATAAGATTTGATTACATCATCAAATTTTAGAGAGAAAAAATAATAAAATACATTTTCAACTCGTATTTTCAACTTATCTCCCAAATTTTTTACTTAAATTTCGAGCGGGAGTACTTGTTGGATGCAAAATTTAATTCCTCATCCAAGGAGTACCCATGTTGCATACTTTCGATGGATCTTGATTGCAATCATGTTTTTCATGTATTTCTCATTTTTCATGTAGTAGGGTCCATCAAAAGTATGCAACATTGGTACTCCTTGGATGAAGAATTAAATTCTACATCCAATGAGTACTCCTGCTCGAATTTGAGTAAAAACTTTGGCAGATAAGTTGAAAATACAAGTTGAAAAAGTAGTTTTATTATTTTATTATTTTCTAATATTTTTACCCTTTCACTTAAAAAATGGTGAATCATCCTATGGTTGACATCATCATCTTGAATCCTATTGGTTCTTATAAAGTTTATTTTTGTTGTACATTTTTCTTAGGAGGCCCATTTTAGACCTCAAAAATCCTCACAATTGCTGCATGGTAAGACGAGAGGTAAGAACCTGCGCATCGCTCTAACATACTTAAGCAGGCTCACAAACGTCTCGCTAGGACACTTAGAGGTGTGAATTTTTGGGTGTTTTTTTTAGGGTGTCTTCAGCTGTTAGGTCCCTATATTACTAGTATAGTCCCTTATTGTTGTTAGTGTAACCCCCTTATTGTTATTATTATACCCTTGTAACCCCCATATTGTTATTATTGTGCCCTTAAATTATTATTGTTAGGTTGGATAGGATTACATTGTGGCCCCACTAGGATTACATTATGGCCCCATGGACTCCTATATATAGAAAGGTGGTTTTGTAATTTGAATCATCCAAGAATTGTTCATTCATGTAATGTATTGGAGGTTTCCCCCTCGAAGTGGCTTATTTCTATGGTGTTGATATCTCTTTTATTCTCTTTTTGGAGTTGGTTTCACAACATTTCGTATCAGAGCTTTGAGATTCTAGGGTTTTGTTGCTCCAAACAGGTCAGCGTGGCATTTTCGCTATAATTTTTTTTCTACGAAGGGCCAGAATATGAAATTTTTAGAGTGTGAAGCCAAAATCCCGAGGAACATCGTCAAAAAATTTCAGAGCTTGGTTCACAATAATTGCGGAGATATGATCTGTGAAAGTTAGGTAATTTTTCAGGCTCCTGAATTTAACCTAAACATGTCATCGTGGTATTTTAGTAATAAATTTTTTTCTACGAAGGTTCAAAAGCTAAAATTTTTAGAGTGCAAAGCCACAATCCTGAGGAACATCATCCAAAAATTGCAGATATTGATTCGCAACATTTTCGGAGATATTATCTGTGGAAGTTAGGGCTTTTTGAGGCTTCTGAATTCCATCTCAAAGAGGTGATCGTGGGAAAATATTCATAGATCTCTCTCTGAGCATTGGATTGGAATGTTGTAAAAAGTGTCTGCAAGTGAACAGACTGTAGTTTTTGGTCTATCAATTTCAAAGCCAAAGGAGAAAACAATGACACATGGAAAGTCGTACAAGTTCGCTCTACTGAACCAGTCCAAAATTGGGTCATTGTGGGAGATTGGACATAAATTTTCCTTGAAGAATCCAAATCAGATCAGAACTGTGGCATTTGAAAGAATATTTAGAGGCTACTACAGAGCTGAATTTTAGATAGTGAGGATCTGCAATTATAGAGATAATTCAATTTCAATATCGAGCTCCTCAAAAGCAAGTAAAAGGTGTGTATTTTTTTCTCCGAATTGCATAGGTCTTGTTTGAAGAATCAAGTTGAATTTATTACAAGCGAATATTGTACAATAGATATCAATATTGGATTCTAAAATGGCCCCTAAAAATAATTCGACACCCATTAAGCCTTTAGAAAGCTCTACTATGAATCATGAAGACGAAGAATGGCAACATGATATATCAAAATTACAAGAACAAGATCAACAAATTCCACTCTCGCAAAGAGCAAAAAAAAATGACATGGAAGTTTTGAAGAAAGGCTTGGAATCTAAGATGGATGGTTTGAAGAATGTCATGGAATCTAAGATAGATGGCATGGAAGCTCACATGGAATCTAAAATGGAAAACATGAAGAATGATCTAAAAGCAGACATGGAAGGTTTGACAAAGTTTATACAAGAAATGTTTCCTAATGGTGAAAATACAGTAGAGGAAACTCATGATGAGAACAAAATAAATGTCAATCATGATTTCATAAAATATAATGTTGGTAGGAAGAACCACCATATTCCAAAAATGGATATGACGAATTTTGATGGAAAGGATCTTGTAACATGGATACTACAGATGGAGCAATATTTTGATCTCCATAATGTGCAAAACACACAAAAGGTACGCATTGCAACTTTACATTTAGAACAAAATACATTTGTATGGTATCGATGGCTTTGCTCCCATAAAAGAATTGTCACTTGGTCAATTTTTATGGAGGAAATGATAGCACATTATGAGGATACAAAGAGAAACACCTTCTTTAGCCAATTGATAAATCACAAACAAAAGAGTTTAATGGGGGAGCACATTGAGGACTTCCAAAAATTGAATATAAGGGTAACTGATATTCTAGAGGAACATAGGATTGATCTCTTCATAGGTACTTTAAAGGATAACATCCAACATGAAGTTCGTGTGTTGGAACCTATTTCATTGGAGAAGGCATTCAGGTTGGCAAGAAAAATTGAATGTAAAATTATGGCGACAAGGAAGGCTACCACTCACTTCTATAAAGAGGGAAGTGTTGCTACTCCTAGATTTCCACAACCTACAAGGTTGACACCACAACAATTGGAAGAAAAAAGAGAAAAAGGGCTTTGCTATAGTTGTGATATAAAATACACTAAAGGTCATAAGTGTGCTAAGAAGAAATTATTTTACATAGATTGTGAAGAGGAAGAAGAAAATGAACAAGAAGAGGATATACACCAGGAACCAACCCTAGAAGAGGAAGAAATGAGTCTGGCCATATCGTGTAATGCATTGGCAGGAATTACCACTCCTCAAACTCTCAAGATAGAAGGACATATCAAGAAGAAAAAGGTAATAGTGTTGATTGATTCAGGTAGCACCCATAATTTTATTCATTGTAAGGTAGCCAAGGAATTAAATTATTTCCTATACCCAACACCAGAATGTCAAGTGATGGTTGCAAATGGAGGAACTATAAATTGCTCTGGAAAATGCCATAATATCAAGCTAACCATGGGGGAATATGTATTGACTAGTCCAATGCTTTCCATTCCTATGGAAGGTGCTGATGTTGTACTAGGAGTACAATGGTTACAATCTTTGGGGATGGTAGCTTTTAATTTTCAAGAACTTTTCTTGAAATTTTTTTCAGAAGGAAAGGAAGTCGAATTATGGAGTATTGCAGGGAAGCCGGGAAAGATAATAAGCTCTAATGTCATGACAAAGCTTCTAAAGAAATAACAATGAGGCATAATTGCACAATTATGCTCACTAGAAGTTTCAACATCAAAATCATCTATTTTTGCAGATCTCCAAAAAGTCTTGGACAATTATTCCAAGGTTTTTGAAACTCTAAAAGGACTCCCACCTATTCGTGATCATGATCATGATATTCATTTGATTCCAGGAATTTTTCCTCCAAACATCAAGCCTTATACATATCCTTATGTCCAAAAGAGTGAAATTGAACGTATGATTGCAGAAATGTTAGAGGCGGGTATAATTCAACCTAGTTGAAGTTATTTCTCTGATCCTATAGTACTGGTACAGAAGAAGGATGGATCATGGCACATGTGTCCGGATTATAGGGAGCTCAATAAGCTCACCATTACAGATAAATTTCCCATTCCTGTGATTGATGAATTATTGGATGAATTACATGGAGCAATTTATTTTACCAAATTAGATCTTCGTTCAGGGTATCATCAAATTAGAATGAAGACTGAAGATATTCCGAAAATAGCATTTTGAACTCATGAGGGTCATTATGAATTTTTATTCATGCCTTTTGGCCTTACTAATGCACCTTATACATTTCAAGGGTTGATGAATTCCATTTTCAAACCCTTCCTTTGAAAATTTGTGCTAGTATTTTTTGATGATATACTAATCTACAGCAGGTCTTGGAAGGATCATGTTCAACATGTTGACAGTGTTCTCAAACTATTGTATGAGAAACAATTATATGCAAAAACATCCAAATGTTTCTTTGGAGTACAACAGGTGGAATATCTGGGTCATATTGTATCTCACGAGGGTGTTAAGGTAGACCCTAACAAAATTAAAGCCATTAAGGAATGGAAAGTCCCCACAACCATAAAACAGTTGCAAGGATTTCTCGGGTTAAAAGGGTATTATCGAAAGTTTGTTAAGAATTATGGGAGAATAGCAGCACCTCTAAAAACATTATTGAAGAAAGATGCATTTTCATGGACTCCTGAATCAACTAAGGCCTTTGAACATCTTAAAGAGGCAATGTGCCTAGCACTAGTCTTAGCTATGCCAGACTTCACAAAAACCTTTATTGTAGAATGTGATCCCTTAAGAAATGGAAATGGTGTTGTTTTAATGCAAGAAGGAAGACCCATTGCTTTTAAAATTCGTCCAATCAAAGGAAAGTATCTACAGAAACCTATTTATGAGAAGGAAATGTTAGCAATACTGCATGCACTAAATAAATGGAGAACTTACCTAATGGGAAGACACTTCAAGGTAAAAACTAATCATGATAGTCTTAAACACTTTTTGGAACAAAGACTATCTTCAGAAGAGCAACAAAAATGGGTCACAAAGATGTTGGGTTATGACTTTGAAATAATATAAAAAAAAGGGAAGCTAAATGTTGTTGCAGATGCACTCTCAAGAAAGAATGAAGAGGTGGAAGCATTGCTTTGTGCCATTTCTATTATCCAACCAGATTGGATAACCAAAGTAAGAGATGAATGGAAGAAGGACAAAGATGTATGGACACTCATTCAAAAGTTGCAGCAAGATCCTAGTACATCTGATACATTTAGTTGGAAAAATGATTCCTTATGGTACAAAGATCACTTATATCTTTGTAAGAATTCCTAACTAAAACAAAAGATTCTTTTGGAATTGCACACTTCTCCTTTAGGAGGACACTCAGGATTTTTAAAAACTTACCACAAGGTGAAGAAAGAATTTTTTGGGGATAGCCTTAAATATGATATTCAAAATTTGGCGGTGGAATGTTTGGTTTGCCAACAGAATAAAGTTGAGACAATTAAGACCCTAGGACTTCTACAACCTTTATCCATTCCAAGTCAACGTTGGGAGGAGATTTCAATGGATTTTATCACAGGTTTACCTAAGTCCGAAGGAAAGAGTGTCATCATGGTGGTAGTTGGTAGACTTACCAAGTATGCACACTTTTGTGCATTATCTCATCCATTTAAAGCAAGTACAGTTGCTACTACATTTATGGACACAATTCAAAAGCTACATGGAAACCCAAGGGTTATTATGAGCAACAGAGATCCCATTTTTACTGCAAATTTTTGGACGGAGTTATTTTCTTGTTTGGGTACTCAATTAGCTCATAGCTCATCTTATCATCCTCAATCCAATGATCAAACTGAGATAGTAAATAAATGTTTGGAAAGATATCTTCATTTTTTTGTATCTGATAAACAAACATAATGGGTCAAGTGGTTACCTCTAGCTGAATGGTGGTATAACACTTCCTTCCATACTGCAACAAAAATGACCCCATTTATGGCACTTTATGGATATCTGTTTGTGCTCAACCTAGTCTCCTAAATTGAGTTCATTATTTGTCAACCAGGGTTGGTAAACTGCTGAAGTGTGGTGCACTATATGTACCTAGGTATTTGTTTCTCACTACGTTGTGTCTAGTGTTTTATGATGTTTTTGGTTTTTTTTATGGTTTTATGTTCAAAAGGGAAAGAACTAAATGCTGGTGACAAGAAGTTACTGGTTAAAAACAGAGTGAAGACTAAATTATGAAT
>CM076570.1:221211916-221273780 GCA_034641835.2 Pinus albicaulis
GAAAATGACAAATGCAAATACTAAAACAAAACAAAGCCTAAACTAGGGCTAGAAAAATACAAAGCTTGATAATGACTTCAAGGAAATAAATCACAACATGAGCTTAAACTTGTTCAATTCATTCATTAAAGATGTTTTGGAAGAGCTTGAGAAATGGGCAAGTTAAGTGTAAATGAAGTTCTCCTAACTAAACAATCAAACAATCAACTTACAATGTTACAACATCTCATCCATGATTAAAGGTCTATTGGAATATATTTGGAAAAGAACATTTGTAGCACCATAAGATTTCTATTCTAAACTAGCTTCTAATTATGTTCTGCAACTCAATCTAGCACCACTAGGCCTTAGTCAAAAGTTATAGCTTTCTCTTTTTAAAATAGTCTTTGAGAAAAGGCTTGTTTGTGAAATGATAAAAAGGTTGCAAAATACTCCGGCCTTTAGACTGATACTTACTTCTGTCCAGATAATTATGTATTAATATGAGTTTGGAACAAAAGAATTTTTGTAAATAATGAAGACCGTGGTATTTAAATTTAACAACTAATATAATTTTAAAATGCAATGGATGACAACTAAACTAGAGTGCTAATACAGTGAGCTAAAACTAAACTAAAGTGCCACTAGTCTATTTGAAGTACAGTGAACAATGTTAAACTGAAAAGCCATTACCAAACTGGAAATGAAATGACAGAATTGAACCACATGCATTCTACCTCTGGAGTGTTATAACTGAGTTAACATGCAACTAACCTAAGGAATTCTACAGCCCATCTCGTTCAGTATGAATGATATTTTGGAAGAGTTTGTGAGAACAAGTATGGCTATATTATTCAATGCAATTGAACATAAACACAAGACTGAAAGCAAATACAACTAAAATCTAAGACACCACAGCTACCTCTTACTCATTGTTATGATATTTTGGAAGAGCTTTGTAAGAGTAAGATTGGCTATGCCACTTAGTGTAAACTAGCAACTAAAACCTACAATACCACGGTTATGCCTTGTTCATCATAATGATAATTTGGAAGAGCTTATTAGAGTAAGTCCAACTGTGATAATTAACGAAAGAGAATGCAATAAAAACCTACAATACCACAGCCATGCCTTATTCATCATAATGAAATTTTGGAAGAGCTTATTAGAGTAAGTCTAGCTGTGATAATTAATGTAAACAAGTATGAACATAAACTTCAGAAACTTGCCTAAACTAGAAATAGAAACGAGACTAAAATACTTATCTACTTTATAAACAAGGCCGCTCAGGAGGCAGGGGCCCTCTACCACCAGAGTAGCATGAAATCTAGTTCAAGATCGACTCAACGCGTTTAAGGAAATGCTGCTTCTTTCATTAAAGAGGAATCACTTCAAAATAGAGTATGCTCGGACTTCAAAGATCTAGCAGTCAACCATAAAATCTAACCAAGATCTAACCTTGTCTCTCGGTTTCCCGAGCTACATTTATAGAAAAATTACATAACAGAACTTGAGATAATACAGGGATTACTGTCTTTCCATATTAAAATCGAACTAGAACTCTAAAAGTGGCATCATAATATGACAAAGGACATCTGGACTGTCCTTGTCCTATTAGGAGTCTAACTCCTAGTTTGAGTTCCCACGTGCATAACCACGTACAGAAGTCCGTTCAATCTTCATGGAGAGCAAAAAACGCTAAAGGCATGATGTGGAATATGACCATGTGTGGTTTTCTCCGAGAGGACATCTAGAACCTGCTTAAACATGAAGACGACTACAGAATTGGCAACTAGCTACAGAATGTCTGCATTCTGTAGCTAGTCTTAGTTCAAAAGCACTACAATGACAAAATCATAAAAACATAGCAAGTTAGCCATGATATTCATTCTTAAATCAATTTTAACTAATTTCATTGATCATTTGAGCCTGGGATTAATAATGGACAAAAGAAATGGAGTGGAATGTGGTGGAAGAAAAAAACATTCTTGGAGCTCAACATACCCCCACTGCTAGATTCTTGCATGTCCTCATGCAACTATTCCATGAACTCAGAGACCTCTGCAAGAACATCCAACCCTCTTCTTCTGCTTTGCCTGGTAGTTAAAGGCCTTCTGGGCTTTCTGATGACTAACTTGAACCTTAAATTGGTAAGTGCCCTGATTAGCTTTTTGTTTCTCTTTTTCAAATTCTCATTGGCCTTTTCCACTTTGTCCATTTGTAGAGACAGGGTTGAGTTCATACTGGTTTTTAGTTTAACTTGCTCTCTCAGAATATCATTCTCAGTCCTGATATGTCTATTAAGTACTTCTAGCTCATACTTATCTATTCTTAGCACATCTATTTTGGACTCTGGTGGACTAGGGGTTTTGTCCCTACTTTCTGAAGCTCTTCTCTCCAATGACTCAACGTAGTTGTAAATTTCTTGCTGTGCAGGGTCTATTTCAGGAGTTTCTTCATCAAAATCCTGCTCAGTAGGTGTTTCTTCATCTTCTATGTTTATGAATCCAGTTTGTTTAACTTTTGTTTTCTTTAATATCCCCCTCAGTCTGTGGCTCCTCCTCAGTTGAGATGGCCCTTCTCCTTTCCCTCTGGCAAATTTTCTTATGATCCTCTCTTTCTTAAGCTACTTCTTAATATGAACTAATTTTTTAGAAATCATTTCTTCACTGCTTTATTGTATTGTTTTACCAGTTTCAGTTTCATAGGATTTCCATTTTCTGCTTCTTTTTGTAGGTTTATCTTCAAGTGGAGGTCCCTTTGGTTCCTCAAAGTGATTTCTCACCAAGAAGTCATCCCAAGTATCTCCTATTTTTGCTAAATGATGTTCAATTAAAATCTTGACTAAACCATGGTGGTATAAGGTTGTCTCCAGAAATTGAATTCTCTTTTGAACACTTGAAGCCATTTTATTTAAACTTTGAAGCAAGAAAAAGGGAAAGTTGAATTCTTCTTCTAGAAAATGCATTATCAATCAAATATGGTAAACATAGAAAGTACATTATCTACCTTCACAAGTGATGAATTTTTGTAGGACAAGCAACATGTTCCTCCATTTTTTTTTTAATGCAGAGCTAGGGATACCCTTTTTAAAAACAGTGACATCCATACTTGGTGACTTGAGTATTTTCTTCCATGCTTCGTTATGAAATTCTCTGTTCTTAAACCACCTTTCTCCTTATCTAGGAAATCCTGTTTCTTCTACAATAAAAACCTATATGACAACGAATTTAATATCTCCAACTTCTACCTCAGCTCCATTAAAGGATCTTGCAAAAGTTTTAGTAACCTCTTTGTGGAAGCCACTGAATTTTTCAAGGAATTGCAACCATCCTGCTTGTTGTAAGATTTCTCTTATTTGGGGATAGCCTTCCAAGTATTTAGTGCCAACTGGTTCAGTTCTCATGATGAGGCCCATAACTTCTTCTTCAATCTTCAATTCACTAGTCTTCTTCTCACGGGGAGAATGGCCGTTAACAAATTGTTTTTTCCCCACAAATGTTTCCTCTATTCACGGTGATAATGGTTGTTACAGAGATGCCTCTGTCTCACAGACTGAAATGGTTAAAAGTTGGCTACGGGAAAGAATGATATGGAGTGGTTACGGAATGAATATAATGAGGTGAGGATGATGTATATGAGTTGAAGGATATCACAGAAGGAAAGACCGCGGAGATATTTTGTAACGAATTCAAAAATCATCATTAAATGCTTAGTGACGTGACTAATCCAATCACTTCAACACTTTAACCATTTAGATTTTTAAATGATGATCGGATATGGGTTTTGAAATGGCAGAATAGAAGGAGTTTTATCCAAAGTTTTTGCGGGGGGTTTGTTAGGCATGATCAACAAAATTAATTAAAACAACTTTTTGAATAATATATAACTGAACTATACTAAATTTTTTCATGATATGTCACCATAATAATTTCATACCTTTGCCTTTGCTTTGATTTTCTTGTGATCTTCATATGCTTTGTCCTCCCCTGAGAATCATTACTTTTTGAGTCTTCATAACCTTCTTGATTTTGATTGTTCTTGGATATGAAAGATCATTTTGTTGCAGATCAAATGATTGTGGTCGTGCCTTCGGGATGCAGCAGGCTGAGAGATATGCAATGCAGGCTCTTGAAAGTCTGATTAGGCTAGTACGGGGTGTGTGTTTGATTGGAGAAGGAATGTGCACATTGAGAATCTTGAAACATAGCTTAGAATAGTTTGGAATGTAAGTGGAATGTTGTATGGAATGAGTGAAGATGGATGATGAAATATGGGTATAATGGGATATGTATGAAGTGAATGATGGAGTGGGATGGTTGGATCTGGCATATGAAATCAGTGAAAAGTACCTTGCAATTTCTGCTGTGCGTGGATTATTCGGTGCGAAGGAGATCAAACTTAAAGATGAAATGGAAATGAAGTGAAATGGATGAAGTGTGGATGGTGAATGAATAAGATATGATATGAATGAATGAAATGGAGTGTGGATGAATGAAGTGAGATGGATCATAAGTGAAATGGATCTGCACTTATGATTTTATGATAGCTGCTTGCAGGAAAAGAACAAATTTGAAAAGCTAAAGTGTCAGAAGGATTCTGATTTTCACTTTATCTTTTCTGTATAAACATGCTAATCAGTGATTAGTTTTCATGTTTATACTTTATTATATTATTATTATTATTTTCATTTGAATTCAGAAAATTTGATTAAGTTGATGAAGAACAAAGATTCTTCTTCATTAACTTCACATCACTGTTTTCCTGGCACTTCTTGAAAAATTCTTCTCTTGAGAGTGGTCTGTGATACAGCTTCAATCTATGACCATTCACAAGAAAAGTGACCTCTTCTTCATCTATTGTCCTGATTTTTATTGCTCCATTGTAAAAAATTCTCACAATTTCATATGGCCCAAGCCAATGTGTTTGAAATTTACCTTGAAAATCCTTGAACTTTGAATCAAACAAGAGAGCCCAGTCACCTTCTTTGAACTTCTTTTCCTTGATGTACTTGTCATGCCATCTAGCCCTCTGCTGTTGGACTATACTGGTTTTCTGAATTTCATCTTGTCTGATCTCATCCAATTCATTAATCTACTCCAATCTATGCTTTTGTGCCTCTGATAGATCAAGTCCTAGCTTAACTGCCATTTTGAAAGTTTGAATCTGGAACTCTATGGGGAAAAAAACTTGCTTTCCATAAACAAGTTCATAAGGAGTATGGTTTTTTGTGCTTCTCCATGTAGTTCTATAGGCCCACAAGGCTTCAGGAAGCCTATCTACCCAATATTTTCTATGTAAATGGACAGTCTTTGTTAGGATCCCTTCAATAACCTTATTAGTAGATTCCACTTGACCATTTTCTTGTGGATGATAGGGAGTAGATTTTTTGTGTCTGATTTTGTACCTCTCCATCATTTGTTCCACTAGCCTTGATGTGAATTTAACTCCTTGATCTATAACAATTTCCCTTGGGACACCAAAATGAGTAAAAATATCCTCAAAAATAAAATTAACTACAGATGCTTCATTAGCAAAAAGTAATGGCTTGGCCTCTACCCATTTGGTAACATAATCAGTGCAAACTAACATATATCTCTTTTGTCTTGATGGAGGACTAATAGGTCCTACAAAATCCAAAGCCCATTTTTCAAAAGGTTCAATATGTACCTGAGGCTGCAATGACATCTCACCTGAAGGAGAAGGTTTCCCTACCCTTTGGAAACTGTCACACCTTTTGACATACTTTTTAGCATCTTTGAAAAGGGATGGCCAATAATATCCTAAGTGAAGGATCTTATAGGTTGTCCTCTTATCAGCAAAGTGTCCGCCACAAGGTTCATCATGACATGCTTTGAGAATCTTAGGCATCTCATCTTCCCGAACACATCTCCTAATGATCAAATCTGGACCTGTCTTGTACAACTCATTAGCAACCCATGAATATTTTGCACTGTCATAAATGATTTTTCTTTTATCTCTTGCATTCATTATTGAAGGAAATTTTCCTGAAACTAAATAATTAGCAATGTCAGCAAACCAAGGAGTTTGAGTAGAAATTGCAAAAAGATATTCATCAAGAAATTGATCTTCAACTGGAGTGTCATCTTTCATGTTTTGGAGTCTAGATAGGAAATCAGCTATCGTGTTTTGTTTTCCAGGCCTATCTAGAATGGTAATGTTGAATTCTTGTAAAAGAAATAACCATCTAATGACTCTACCATTAGTAATTGATTTGTTCATTAAGTATCTAATTGCAGAATGATCAGTGTGAACAAAAGTTTCATAGCCTGTTATATAGTGTCTGAATTTGTTTATGGCATGAACAACAACTAAAAACTCTTTTTCAGTTACAATATAGTTTAACTCTGCAGGAGTCAAATTTTTACTGGTATAGTAGATGGCATAAGGAATCAGGTCTTTTTGTCCCAATACTGCTCCTAGAGCTGTATCTGAGGCATCTGTTGAAATATGAAAAGGTAACTTCCAGTTAGGTCCCCTTAAAATAGGTGCTTCAGAAATTTTTGTTTTTAGGGTCTCAAAGGCTAACTGGCAATCAAAATTCCATTTGAATTCACAGTCTTTGGTAAGAAATTTAAAGAGTGGAGATGTTATCTTGGTGAAGTTTTCTATAAACCTCCGATAATATCCTGTAAATCCTAGAAAACTCCTAACATCTTTTTGACAACTTGGAATAGATGAGTTAGAGATGACTTTCAACTTTTGACTCATCAACTCTAATCCCATCCCCTGAAATATGATGCCCCAAAACAATACCTTCAGTAAACATCATGAAACATTTCTCATGACTAAGTGAAAGATTTTCTTCTTGACATCTCTTTAAAACTTTTTCCAGGTTTTCTAAAGCTTCTTCAAATGTGTTTCCATAAACTGTGAAATCATCCATATATACCTCTACACAATCATGTATTATATCTGAAAAAAAATCCTAATACTACCCTTTGAAATGTTGCAGGTGCATTGCATAATCCAAATGAGATTACTCGATAAGCATAAGTACCCCAAGGATAGGTAAATGTGGTTTTGTCTTGGTCCTCAAGTGCTACTTGAATTTGATTATAACCACTAAACCCATCTAGAAATGAGAAGTACTTTTTTCCAGCTGAGGTATCTAACACCTGATCTATGAAAGGTGAGGGAAAATGATCTTTAAGAGTAGCTTTGTTTAATTCTAAATAGTCAATACATACCCTCCATTTACCATTTTTCTTTGGCACAATTACCAAAGGAGAAACCCACTGACTATCTGAAATAGGATAGATAAAGTTGACATTCAACAATTTCTGCAATTCTTCTTTAACAATCTCCCTAAGATTTGGATTCATCCTTCTTTAAGGTTGTCTGATTGGTTTACAATTTTCCTCTATGTAGATGTGATGAGTGCAATTATTGGGGCTTATCCCTTTCATATCAGTGTACTCCCATGCATATGCAGAAGAATGTCTATGTAATATCTTGACTAGCTCTTCTTGTTGAGATTTTTCTAGGTTCTTGTTTATGTTTAAAGTTTTGCCTGGAAATATCTCACTTGTAGAGCTGCCAAATTTATCCATAGAATGAAGAGACATCTGTCTTGATGACAAAAACTCAATTTTGGATCCTTCTTGAAATGGTTCATGTTTGTATTCTGAAGAGGATTCAAAGTTTTCTAGAGTATTCAGAATTTGATTATCTTCACTAATTTCTGAAATTGTGAAGAGAGGTTGTAAGTATTCTTCATCCTCTATCCATTGAGTATCATCTAAATCTGTAATTGTCCTAGCTGGAGGATACAAAGTGAATTTCTTAGTTGAACTACCATCAGAGATGTACATATCACTGGATCTACAACTAATAAAAGCATCAGCTGTAGCCAACCAAGGTCTTCCTAATATAACAGGATGTCCTCCTAGATTATTCTTAGGAGTTAGGATCATGAAATCCACAGGGTACTCCCAAGAATCTAGGGACACCGGAATGTCTTCTATTACCCCATCTGGTTTGATCACAGATCTGTCTGCTAATTGTAATAATGTGGGTGTAAAGAGAAGATTAGGAAGTTTCAGTTTATCCATGATTTGTCTACTCATGATATTGATTGTTTCTCCTAAATCAATGAGTGTGTTTTGGATCTCAATTCCATTTTTAACAACTGGATTTCCTGGGTCTAGATACTTTGGAATAGCAATCTTACCCATCATGATATCTGCTATTTTTCCTACCAGTTGAATTTTCTTTGTCTCTCTTATTCTTTTTCTTGTTTTCTTCATGCTCAACTCCTTTATTGTCTTTGCTAAAATTGGGATTTCCTTGATGGCTTGTAATAATGGAATCTTAATGCAAACATTTCTTAGTTCATCTAGGAAATCATAATTAGGCACCATAATTTGTTTTTCTACACCTCTATCAATTTGTAATATTTCTGGAAAGGGAGGTGTAGGAGTGGATGTTGATGGCTGCTCTAATACAAGAGTTGAAATTATTGGTTCTTTTTGTTTTGATTTTTCAATGTTTGGGTCCTGAAAAGATGTGTCTTCTTCAAGACTTTTATTTTCCCGTAGAGAATCTTCCTCAGAGTTGTCTTGTTCTTGTATGATCACAGAAGGTTTCCTCTTTTCAAGTATTCTTACAGACCTAAGTTGAACATCACTAAGGTCTAGAGGAGTAATTAAATAAGTTGGAAACTGTTGGCCTTCTATCATGTATGTATTCTGAGGATTTTTATTTTTGGGGTTTGGTATGGGTTGAGCAGGCAACTGATTTGATTTTTGAGGAAATGGTAATGGAAGTGGTTGATTTTGATGTTGTAGATTTTGAGGATTTTGTTGAGGATTTTTTTGTTGAGGAAAATGTGGATATGGTGGATAAGATGGTGGATACTGATAGTACTGAGAGTATCTTCCATAGGTATTTTGTGCCCCTTGTGCCCAAGCTTGAGATTGATTTTGAAATTGGGGCCAAGGTTGCTGCCAAGAATTCCAATTTGGTGGAGGTTGATTATACATTTGATCATGAAATCCTTGTGTTTGAGGTCCTTGCCAAGGTCTTCTAGAGACAAAATTGAGAGATTATATGGAACTTGTAGGAATTTCTTCTTGAAAGATAGCTTTAAGACCAGGAAGTGAAGCACAACTCTTGGTCTCATGTTTTTCTGAACAAATGACACAGGTCTCTACAAATTTTTCATCCAAAGGACATTCTCTCAGGGAATGCTTCTTTCTACATCTGGGACAAAAGATTGCTAAGGCATCAGATTCAACTTTTTGCTTGTTTTGTAACTTAAGGGTGTCTATTTGTTCACTAAGACTCCCTAAGATGTCAGATTTTAATTCATCAAGCATATGCCCTATCTTTGCCCTACTTACTGTCCCAGAAGCAGACTTGCTTACCCTTGCAAGAGCAGAATCTCTTGGACCTTTTACAGTTTTAGATCTCCCTCTTGAAAGGTTGATACATAACTCAGCTATTTCAGGTAATGTGAGCTGAGATATATCCCCTTTTCCCATCATGTTAAGGATATCCAACCATTCATCCCTAATTGTTTTCAACAAGAGAGCTTTCAAGGTGTCTTGATCTAATTTTTCCATTTTTGCTCTTTTTATGTTGTAATGAAATCTTTCCAACAAATCTTCCAAGTTTTCATCCTCTTTTTGTATCACCTTGAACACTTCTTCCTTATGATTGATTGGCATACAATAATCCAAATACCTCTCTAAAAATTCTTGTTTCATGTCTTCCCATGTCATAATAGAACTGTTGATCAAACTCATAAACCACTTCAATGCTGCTCCTTTCAATGTTGAAGGAAATAATTTAAGTTTTTGAG
This sequence comes from Pinus albicaulis, assembly GCA_034641835.2. Classification (NCBI taxonomy): domain Eukaryota; kingdom Viridiplantae; phylum Streptophyta; class Pinopsida; order Pinales; family Pinaceae; genus Pinus; species Pinus albicaulis. Next base: position 221,221,722 of record CM076570.1, read on the forward strand.
CATCTTGTAAGTAGTCATAAGTTCTACACAAGACTTCAAATTCAAATAGGAAGGTTTCAGGATCTTCAATTTTAAGTCCATAGAAGTTTGGAAGGACAGAGGGTGAAATATTTTTCATAGTTGTATTGGTTTCTTCATCTACTATAGGAAACCCAAAAGAGCTTCCCATCTCTCTTCTACCTCTTCCTCTGCCTCCTTCACCTTCTGCACCTCTACCTCCTTCTCCTCTACCTCTACCTCTACCCCCTCCAAATAATGTGTGTTCTCCATTAAAGACTCCTCCTCCCCCTTCTTCTGCCATAGTTGATTCTTCTGTGGAAGTGGAAAAGTTTGTGTCTCTAACAAAGGTCCTTGAATCTTCTTCTAAGGCAGGTATAGTGGAAGGTATTTCTAATGGAATATCTGATCTTAAGTCCTCTGGGAGTCTAGGATCAGTAAAATATAGATTGTGGGTCTGAGTTGGAGGTGTACTGGCTCTTGGTCTAGATGAAACAAGTGGTGTTATAGGGATCAAGCTTCTTCTGCTACTTCTTATGAATCTACCCCTTGAGTCTCTCTCTCTACACATATAATTGTTTTTGGGAGTTAAGAAACAAGGCTACCTAGTTACACTTCCCTGGAAATGGCACCAAAATGTTTCTGCTCAATCTAGTCTCCTAAATTGAGTTCATTAATTGTCAACCAGGGTTGGTAAACTGCTGAAGTGTGGTGCACTATATGTGCCTAGGTATTTGTTTCTCACTATGTTGTGTCTAGTGCTTTTATGATGTTTTTGGTTTTTTTTTTATGGTTTTATGTTCACAAGGAAAGAACTAAATGCTGGTGAGAAGAAGCTATTGGTTAAATACAGAGTGAAGCCTAAATTATGAATGGCAAATGGAAAATGCAAATACTAAAACAGAACAAAGCCTAACTATGGCTAGCAAACAACAAATACAAAGCTTGATAATGACTTCAAGGAAATAAATCACAACATGAGCTTAAAATTGTCCAATTCATTCATTAACGATGTTTTGGAAGAGCTTGAGAAATGGGCAAGCAAAGTGTAAATGAAGTTCTCCTAACTAAAAAATCAAACAATCAACTTACAATGTTACAACATCTCATCCATGTTTAAAGATCTATTGGAATATATTTGGAAAAGAAATTTGTAGCATCATAAGATTTCTATTCTAAAATAGCTTCTAATTCTGTTCTGCAACTCAATTTAACACCACTAGGCCTCACTCATAAGTTATAGATTTCCTTTTTAGAATGGTCTTTTGAGAAAAGGCTTGTTTGTGAAATGGTAAAAAAAGGTTGCAAAATACTCTAGGTCTTAGACTGATACTAACTCCTGTCCAAATGATTGTGTATTAATGTAAGGTTGGAACAAAAGAAGTTTTGTAAATAATGAAGAGCGTGGTATTTAAATTTAACAACTAATATAATTTAAAAATGAAATGGATGACAACTAGACTGGAGTGCTAATACAGTGAGCTAAAACTAAACTAGAGTGCCACTAGTCTATTTGAAGTACAGTGAACAATGTTGAACTGAAAAGCCATTATCAAACTGGAAATGAAATGACAGAGCTGAATCACATGCATTCTACCTCCGGAGTGCTATAACTAAGTTAACATGCAACTAACCTAAGGAATTCTACAACCCATCTCGTTCAGTATGAATGATGTTTTGGAAGAGTTTGTGAGAACAAGTGTGGCTGTATTATTCACAACAGTTGAACATAAACACAAGATTGAAAGCAAATACAACTAAAATCTAAGACACCACAGCTAATTCTTACTCATTTTTATGATATTTTGGAAGAGCTTCGTAAGAGTAAGATTGGCTATGCCACTTAGTGTAAACTAGCAACTAAAACCTACAATACCACAGTTATTCCTTATTCATCATAATGATATTTTGGAAGAGCTTATTAGAGTAAGTCCAACTGTGATAATTAATGAAAGAGAATGCAATTAAAGCCTACAATGCCACAACTATGCCTTATTCATAATAATGATATTTTGGAAGAGCTTATTAGAGTAAGTCTAGCTGTGATAGTTAATGTAAACAAATATGAACATAAACTTCAGAAACTTGCCTAAAATAGAAATAGAAACGAGACTAAAATACTTATCTACTGTATAAACAAGGCCGCTCAGGAGGCAGGGGCCCTCTACCACCAGAGTAGCACAAAATCTAGTTCAATATCAACTCAACGCGTTCAAGGGAATGCTGCATTTTTCATTAAAGAGGAATCACCTCAAAACAAAGTATTATCGGACTTCAAAGATCTAGAAGTCAACCATAAAATCTAACAAAAATATAACCTCGTCTCTCGGTTTCCCGAGCTACATTTATAGAAAATTTACATAACAGAACTTGAGATAATACATGGATTACTGTCTTTCCATATTAAAATCAAACTAGAACTCTAAAGGTGGCATCGTAATATGACAAAGGACATCTGGACTATCCTTGTCCTATTAGGAGTCTATCTCCTATTTTGAGTTTCCGTGTGCATAACCACGTACAGAATTCCGTTCGATCTTCATGGAGAGCAACAAATGCTGAGGGAATGACGTGGAATATGACCATGTGTGGCTTTCTCTAAGAGGACATCTGGAAACTGCTTAAACATGAATATGGCTGCAGAATTGGCAACTAGCTACAGAATGTCTGCATTCTGTAGCTAGTTTCAGTTCAAAAAGTACTACAATGACAAAATCATAAAAACATAGCAAGTTAGCCATGATATTCATTCTTAAAGCAATTTAAACTAATTTCATTGATCATTTGAGCCTGGGATTAATAATGGTCAAAAGAAATGGAGTGGAATATGGTGGAAGAAAGAACATTTTTGGAGCTCAACAATATCATCCACCTTCCATCACATCATCTTTAAGAGAAAATTTGAAGGTTCAAGCAGTGGAAGATCACATCGAGCATCAACAAGAAGTTCTCCAACTCTTAAAGGACAACCTGAATTTGGCACAAAATAGAATGAAACAACAAGTAGATCAACATCGCAGTGAGAGAAGTTTTGATGTAGGAGACTGGGTATTTTTATGGCTACAACCATACAAAAAAATGACCCTCAAACAAGCTAAGAAGGATAATATATTGTCGCCAAAGTACTATGGTCCTTACAAGGTGTTGCAAAATATTGGTATTATGGCATACAAATTGGAGCTTCCTGCTTCTTCACAAGTGCATCTAATTTTCCATATTTGATGCTTAAAGAAGGTTATAGGTGAAAATATTCCAGTTCAAACAATATTTCCAGAACTTGATGAGGAAGGAAAAATCATATTGGAACCTGAATCGGTCACAGAAACAAGAACTCGACAGCTACGAAATCGATCAATTTCAAAGTATATCATCAAGTGGAGGAACTTACCCACTGAAGAGTTTACATGGGAGGATGAAAATTTTATACAGAATCACCCAGAGCTACTCAAGCGTTGAGGACAACACTCTTTTGAAGGAGAGGGGCATGTTAGGTCCCTATATTACTAGTATAGTCCCTTATTGTTGTTAGCGTAACCCCCTTATTGTTATTATTGTACCCTTGTAACCCCCATATTGTTATTATTGTGCCCTTAAATTATTATTGTTAGGTCGGCTAGGATTACATTGTGGCTCCACTAGGACTACATTATGGCCCCATGGACTCCTATATATAGAAAGGAGGTTTTGTAATTTGAATCATACAAGAATTGTTCATTCATGTAATGTATTGGAGGTTGCCCCCTCGAAGTGGCTTATTTCTAAGGCGTTGATATCTCTTTTCTTCTCTTTTTGGAGCTAGTTTCACAACATCAACTATACAATTGTTGGGTGGTAAGACAAGAGGTAAGAACCTGCGCATTTATATAATGTACCTATAAGGGCTCACCACTATAGAAACTGAAGCACTTGTAGGAAGAATTGATACGCATAGGGTGCATGTGTGCTAGTAGGATGACAGTAAACTAGCAGCCAACATCCACAACCACCCCCGCACTCTACTAACTATAGGAAATACGGGTCATACGAAGGAAAAGAAGAGTGCAGACTAGGGAAGAAATACATTCTTTGGAGATCTGATCTCAAAAGAAGAAAATGAACAATCTACTTCATATAGAGATAATAGGAAGACGGGACCAGAGGAAGCGACTACCATATTGAAGCCTGAGGCATCGATGCCTTGCATGTTTGGGCCTCTCCACCCTTTGAACAACATATCCACTCCTAATATCAAGACTCTAGATCTAAAAAAATAGTGGAAAATCATTGATCAGGATCTCAGAATTGAAGGACAAGGGGAGACCAGTCGGGAGCATCATGGACCTGAGGAACAACATTTAGTTGATCGTCATTTGGACATTGGAAGTGCAGTCAAACAGCTGGTCCTAGAACAGCCTAATCCTTTTGTTTATTAGTCTCTTACACACTCTGAGGTCAGTTCATCGCATCAGGAATAATCATCCATGGGGGACGAGTATGTCAAGACAGATAAATTTTTTACTTTTGAATTCCCGATAGTAGGGACACAGGATGAGGATTCTATGAAAGACATTCATTTTTCATCCCTACCATCCTTTTAAGGGATGGTTGTTGAAGATCCTGATACCTTTTTGTTTGATTTCGATGTGTTGTGTAGAGGTTATGACTACACTTCAGACGCCCATAAGCTGAAATTGTTTCCTGCTAATCTGAAAGGAGTAGCATTAAGATGGTTCATGAAACTAGGTAATGGCACGATTCAAACCCAGAATGACATCAGGGAGGAATTTCTCTTTAATTATTAGGATTACTTTCGAACCAGGGATTTGAAGGAAGAGATCTTCAGAATTTCATTGAAGGAGGAGGAGAGCATGGAAAACTATATGGAACAATTCCATTACAACTTACAAAGGTCTAAGTTTAGTAACTTAGCCCCGAAAATTATGAAACCAATATTATTAAGAGGTATAAGAGATGATTGTTTGGAGCATTTTAATTTGTTGGGAAAAGGAGACATATCGCAAGAACCGCTTGAAGAAATAATGAAGCTTTTTCTGCGAAGTTCAAGAGGATCGGTCAAGGGGAGAAGTTCAATTCGGGACCCTTCAGTCTGAATACAAAATTCCACAAGTGGAGGAGTAACTAAAGCAGAGATCAGAAATCTATTTGAGGATTTTAAAAATGGCCTCCTTACCACTCTCTCTGCTCATATCACTACGATACAAGTTAAGAAAGCACAAGCAGAAGCTGAAGCAACCTTGGAAATATTTTGTTCCCGATGCAAAAAGAAACATTTGGAAAGGGAATGTGGATTGAATAGCGTCAACCTCTGCAACATCTGTGAATTGGCACATTCCACAAATAAATGTCTTGAGCTTCCCAAACTGAAGGTTTCACTTCAAGAATCAAGTGAGGATGTCTAGTCTTCCTATTTCATCGGATCAAAGAGGCCATGGGAGCCACGACCTACAGGTATGCCTCCTGATTTTTCCTCTTTTCATCCTTGGAATAATGTTTATAATAGTTAGCAATATCCATGGCAATATCCTACTCCTTCCTCAACAAAATTTCCTTCACCATGGAACCAGTGGCCTTCCCCTCCACCAATGCAATATCCTACATCGCAACCTCATCCTCGGAGCCAGAATTGGAGAGGTAATGACCAAGTTCCAGAACCCCCTGCACTACCAATGAATTAGTAGTTACAACTGCCTTCTCTTCAAAATCCTGCACCTTCTGTCCGACCCCAATTACCTGTGCAACCTAACCCCAATACGAATAATAAGACATCCCAGAGCATAGATGCTCTGGTTACCTTCAAACTTATCTTATTACTCCCACTGGACTCAACGAGTTTCAACTTTGGTTGGGAAAATTAATTAGACCTAAACATACTCCCATTACTATCGAATGAGAATGTGAGTCACCTAGGAAGGATATGGTCGATTTTGAGATAGTTGTTACACATGTAACAGCTGATACAACACCTGTTGTTACACCTATAGTAGCCAGCTTAGGAAGCTCTATTTTTTCTACATCAGCCAACTAGATTAGGGCTATTGCATCTGTGACAACTGACTCGGTTGTTAAGATTCATGATCCTCCATACCCTCAACGATTAATTGAAACTGGGTCAGCCTCACTATATAGATCTGAGTTCTTCAAAGAATTGAAAAATTTGTATGTGTGGATTCCCCTGTTATAGGCTCTTAAGGAAGCTCCTATTTATGTTAAAACAATGAGGTATATGTATGTCAAAAATCCTAGAAGAGAACTGAAAGACCCTGCTACTATCCATGCTATGGGGAAATTGTCTGATCTCATGATTGATCAGCCTTTGTTGACTAAATATAATGACCCAGGGAATCCTACAATGACTGTCCATATTGACAACCAAACCATAACCAACACTTTGATTGATTTGGGTGTGGCCATTAATGTCATGACCAAAGACCTCTTTATCTCCCTAAGACTTCATGGACTTATACCTACACCCACAGTGATTGAATTAGCAGATAGGTCTCATGTCAAGCTTGAGGGGATGATAGAAGATGTGGTTATCACTATGGTTCTTGGAATTATCCGGTTTATTTTCCCATTTTACAAACCAAATTTAACCTGGGGGGTCATACTTTAATCTTGGGAAAACCATGGCTAGTCACTACAGACACATATATCGGGCATAGGCTTGGTCTATGGTGATCTCATATGGTCAATCCAATCAGAACTTGAACCTTTAACCCCCAGCAAAACCTCATATGGATTTGAGTAGTCCCTGGTGGGACAAATTTGAACTTGAATCTGATCTTTCCCTACCTCTCCTCACACTTGGAAAAGCACAATACTTTAAGATGAAAGAAACGATGATATCATTAATGGTTTTATTAGCAATTCACTCTTTATTTCCTACATTAGATATCTGGGGGAAGAAGATGAGGTAGACGATGTAATCATTGAACATTTGAAAACTACTCCACATACTGCCAACAGTCCTGTTGAAATTGAACCTAGGAAATATTTAAACATTAACCCTGACTTAATTGCTAAACAAAACAGATTGTTGATACAACTGTTACAGAAATATAAAAAATCATTTCTATGGGACTATATTAATATGAAAGGAATCCACCCTGGCCTATGCACTCACCATATTTACCTTAAAGAGAACTACAAACCAGTTAGACAACCACAACACAGAATGAACCCCGCAATTAAGCATATAGAGAAAGAAGAATTACATAAAGTTCTTAATGCTAATTTCATCTACACCATTTTTGACAGTCGATGGGTGTCTCTGCTTATCATAGTTCCCAAAAATAACGGTAAGTGTAGAGTCTATGTAGACTATAAGGAGCTCAACAAGGCCACCCAAAACAACCATTTCCCTTCACCATTCATTGATCAGGTCCTGGATACTCTCTCTGGGAAAATATTGTTTTCATTACTGGATGGGTTAAATGGCTATAATGAAATACAGATTTCCCCCAACGACGAACACAAGACAACCTTCACTTGCCCATGGGGTACTTTTGCATATAGAGTCCTTCCCTTTGGCCTCTATAATGCACCAACAAATTTTTAGAGGGAAATATTGGGTATTTTTTCTGATCTCTTGAATGACTGTCTTGAATTATTTATGGATGATTTTACACCCTACAGAGATTCCTTTTAGAAAACATTAGTTAATTTGGAAAAGATGTTAAAGAGCTGTGAAAAAACTAATGTTGCTCTGAGCATGGAGAAATGCCACATGATGATGACCGAGGGAATTATGCTGGGAAATTTCATTTTTGTAGATGGAATCAAGGTAGATCCTACAAAAATTGAGGTAATATTGAAAATTCCAACTCCTAAGACTCCAAAAGAGGTACGTAGTTTTTCAGGACATGTAGGGTACTACAAGAGATTTATAGATAATTTTTCAAATATTGCATCTCCTCTATTTTCTTTTCTCATGAAAGATGCAGAATTTGTGTGGAAAGGACAGTGTGAGCAAGCCTTTCTGAAGTTAAAGAACTGTGTAACAATAGCACCTATTTTACGAGGACCAAACTGGAGATTTCCATTCCATATCGCTACAGATGCATCTGACATAGTTGTGGGTGTTTCTTTGGGGAAGCTTCAGGAAAATAAACGTTATGCTATTTATTACATCAGCTAGAATTTAACTCCAATTTTTTTCAACTACACAGTGACTAAGAAGGAATTCCTAGCAGTAGTGCATGTTATCAATAAATTTCGTCACTACATCATGGGGTATCAAGTATTTGTACACGTTGACCATGTTACAATTCGATTTTTAATGAACAAACCTGTTATTAATGTTAGAGTTACATGATGGTTATTGTTGTTACATGAATTTGATAACACTATTTTAGATAAACCAGGAAGGGATAATGTGGTTAATGATTTTCTTTCTAGATTAACTATAAGTGATGATTGCACTCCCACTGAGGATTCTTTTCCAAATGAATATATTTTTGCCATCTCTACTCACTCGCCGTGGTATGAAGATATAAGCAATTATCTTGCTACAAGAAAATTTCCACACCATATATCTTCCAAAGAAAAGACGAAGATTATACAACAGAGTGTTACCTACTCCTGGATAGAGGGAAATATCTATCACATCAGACCAAACTTTCAGATGAGGTGATGTGTTAGAGAAGATGAGGTATTTGAATTTTGAAAGCTTGTAATGAGGAACCCTGTGGACGACACTTTGCTAACAAAAGGATGGGATATAAAGTACTTTCAACAGGGTACTACTGGCCAACTATATTCCATGATGCCAAGAATTTTGTGAAGGGATGTGATTGCTGCCAAAGGTTGAGCCAGCCTCTGAAATCAAATGAGATGCCATTACAACCTCAAATAGTGATAAAAAAAATTTGAGAAATGGGCCCTGGACTTTGTAGGGCCAATTAATCCTTCATCATAGCAAAAATGATACATATTGGTCTATACTGACTATATCACAAAGTGGGTCGAAGAAAAGTCACTAATTAGAGCTACAGAGAAAGATGTTTCATACTACCTGTTCGAAGATATCTTTGTTCACTTCAGGATACCCAGGGAGCCAGTGATGTATGGACAGCCTCAGTTCACATCTCATTTGATCAAGAAGTTGATTGAGAAGTATGGAATTCATCACAGGATCACTTCACCTTATCACCCACAGGAAAATGGTCAAGTAGAAAGTACCAATAAAGTCATTGAGGGAATCTTAACAGAGAAATTAGGCAGGCACTGAAGAAATTGGGCCAAGAAACTTCCAGAGGTGTTGTGAGCTTACAAATCAACATGGAGGAATAATACATGCTTCTCACCATACGAATTGGTGTATGGTAAGAATCCTTTATTCCCCTAGATTTCGAGATAAAGACATTAAGAACAACATTGCAAGTCAATCTAGACTCAAGCACAATACAGAAACAAAAATTAAACCAGCTCAATGAGTTGGAAGAAAAACGGTTGGCTGACATTCAGTAGAAAGAGATTATTCAGTAGTAGAGAGCTATATGGCATGACGGGTTTATTAAGAATAAGAACTTCTAGAAAGGATATTGGAATCTCTTATATGATTCAAGGTTCAAGGATTTCAAAGGCAAGCTCTGCACCAGATGGCTAGGTCCTTACGAAGTAGACACGGTATTTGAAAATGGGACTTTACAATTGGTCACCATCAATAGTGATAAGACACCGTTACTGGTTAATGGGCACAGTTTAAAGTTATAAATCAACCTGCTTCAAAGGAATAATTTGTTAACATTGTCGCGGACTCTGATCTTCATGTTATAGAAACATGGAACATTCCCTTGTGCAGCCTGAAATTTTAAATTCCAATAAGTGTAGCATATGAAAACCACATTTCTTACCATTTTTACACCTGTATAACAGTTTAAAAAAAAAAAAAACATAAAAAAAAAAAAAATGATAATAAAAATATGATTGTGAAAACGTCTTTCTGGGGCGCAGTGAGACAATTTGTAACAGTTCAAAACCACTTCTGTGGCGGCTGTTCCACCCATTTTTTTTTCCTTTATAAAACATCATCCTTCCTTCCTGATAAATTTTACAAGATGATTTTATCCATTTTTTTTTCTTTCTGTACCTATTTCTCCTAATCGTCATGTTTTCTGAAGAAAAATCTGAAGGCTGTCTTGGTTGTTACACATGTAACAGTCGACAACCACGAACAATGTTTCTCATTTTCGTCGCATGCAGCAATAATTTTGCCAGACAAGCATTACCACCACGATCACTGCAAGAAGTATGCCGCCAATTCAAAATCCTCCTCCATGTCGCTTCATGTACGTCATTAAATGGTAACGTCATCATTTAATAGTTTAGTGATTAATGGAAAAGTAATGATATTTCCGTGACGGCCGTGGGCGATCATCACCATTAAAGTAGGGAGGGATATATCTTGTAATCATTGAAAAAATCCATAGTCATAAACCATTATAAATCCCGCATGCATCTAATTAATATCAAAATCACCAATAATGACTAAATCCGATCAGAAAAAGCATGTGTACTTATAACCCATTACTTTCCATAACGGGATAGTTATGAAGAGTTGTGTGAGGTACGATTAAGTAATCCATAAATCTTGTCACCTCCCATCACCCTCCTCAAATGAATCCTTATATCCTCGTATGAAACTCTTCATCCGAGATAACTGAGTAAGGAGGCGAGAGGAATTAAGAAGTGCAACAACATTACAGTCGGTTGAGTAATAAGGAGTGAATTCAGAACAACAACAAGATGGGTGGTGCAACAATTAGGCAGGAACCAGATTCCATGGACGCCTTGCAGAACTATCCGGAAGCCTACCAAGTATTCAAAGATGCCAGATTGATTGAATATTTTTAGAAATTGGAAGGCTCAAATGAGGTGGTTACAATCAAATTCGCTTAAAAATTGAATAACCACTAGACCAGAGTCAGGGGCCTGAAAATTGAGGTGACAGAAGAAGTAATCACCTGAGTAACCACATTGCCAGTAGAGGGACAGAGGTGGTTCAAAAGGAAAGTCAATGAACCCTCTTTGAAGGAAGACTTCCTAGAAGGAGAAGAAAAGTTGGATAAGAAAGGAAGAGGAATTCACAGGTTATCACTCCCTCAACCATGGGTATATGTCGCCTTGGGTTTAATCAAATACATTACTTATGAGGGAAGATCCAAAATTATTTTTAATTATCACTTCCCTCTACTCAATCATCTTCAACACCAGCAAAATATTAACCTTCCATTATACTTATTGGGGAACATTAAGCATATGGCAGCGACAGTGAAGATAACATCACATTTGAAAGCATATGTGACCAATCATGGACTCATCAAATTCATCGTGTTGGATGCGCTAAGCCGTAAATGACGGATTTGGGAAGAATTCAAGTGAAAAAGGCCTAGGACAAGTTGGAGAAAAAAGGCCGAGACTTTGGAAGGAATTCAGGTAGAAGCTGAGACCCAGATCCAGCCTACCAAGGTCAGAATTGGGAAAGAATCCACTGACGAACCAATTTGGGTTAGACGACCAAAATAGAGGGTGAAAGTTAACTTGCCCACATAACCTTCGCCCACAACCAGAAATTAGAAAGAAGTAGCAGTGTTATAAGAAGAAAGAGAACCCTCCTCATTAGATAAGGATGAAATTCATGTCCTGCTTTTAGAACTTGAAAATCTAAGAAAGGAAAATGAACAGTTGAAACAAAGATTATCTCAGGGGAAGGAAATCTTGGTACCTGTATGCACGACATGTTTTAAAGAACTAACAACAGTAAGGTATAAGGTCCGTGGGGAAAACACTAGCCCAATGGAAACACAAATAGAACTTCAGGAGGCTGTTACACAAGAATCTGCTAAGGATACTACTGTTACACAAGAACCAGCGGTTAAAACAGAGCCTCCTGTAGTAATTGACCTATAAGCCGATACCTAATAATCTGTGGAGGCCACTGCTGTTATAGAAGAAAAAAAATCAACACAGAGGCTACTCTAGGTGGAAACGAAGGGGCTAATACACAAGAAACCACTGATGAAGCTGTTGTTACAAATGAACTAGTATCAGAGGTGGATCAAACCCATTCAAAATAGGTAGTTACACCCATTATTTATGTTGATATTGAATGCAGAGGAACGTTGGGTCCCTTCACAGGATGGAGTTATGAGAAAATATTGTTAATTTCCGAATTGCAGAAGTGGAAACAAGAAGCAATATCCCTTCAAGAGGGGATGATTTCAATGAAAGAACATTAGAAGAGGATAAGCGCTCGACATGAAAATTGGATGAAAGAAGAGTTGAAGGAAGGATGGGAGAATTATAAGAGGAAGGAAGTTGTGAAGAAGCATGAGGAACAGTAGTTGCTGTTACAGCAGCAGGTTCAAGATTTGACCATGGATAAGGAAAAACTCCATGACCTTGCCCTCAATCTATTGGGGTGCAGGTGACCTTCCCCATCCTACCCCATTTTTATATGGGAATGCTATCTCTTGTTTCAGATGAAAGTCATCATGGAAAACATGCCTTATCTGTGTTCTTACAGTCATAGATTCTTAGAAGTCTTTCATGCTTCAGATTTTTATGAACAAAGTCGTCTGTGTGAGTTATTCTTGCACAATACCATTTGAGAGCACGTAAGTATGCAAATGGTGGTGATGATATTCTCATATATGGGGGATCTGTAGTTGTGAGTTTTTGTGTCATTCATGAATAATCATATTGAGTGGCATTTTCCCACCAAATCTATGGATGCCAATGAAGAAAATACAACATTATGGATCCAGGAAGAACTAGGACGAGCCGTTAAGTTAAGGTGGCAGTTTAGAAGAATTTTGAGCACTCCTGGGATAAGGGAACCTGCTGCCACTTATAGAATAATGATTGTGAACTTATGCCTTAATAAATTCTCAATAATGAAGAGTCAAGCCTTGACTGGTGCTTGAAATGCATGGAAGCGAGCATTTTTGAGCTGTTGAAGGGGGACCCATTTGCATTTCAGAATTTTGTGGTAGTTGTTACACATGTACCAGCATATGCATAGATAGTGCAAACCCTTGGCACTTCCTGGCTTGGGTTAAGGTTCAATCTCCCATTGATATGGTTTCCAATTAAGGATTACCACAGTAATTATGAATTGAACAAGTATGAATCAGAGTCTTGGGTACGACAACTAATGGCTAGTCAAGGGCATAGGTCTGCAGATGAAGATACAGACAACACTTATGATCTCACTGACCTTCACTGGAGATATTTTCATGAGAGATGAGATTTTGTATGAGGACATGCAAGTGCTTCAGTTGGGGGGAGATGTTGGGTGCTAGTCTTGTACTTATTTCCTACATTTTTTTTCCCCCATTTAACCTCATGACTACAACCATTGGGACTATCTTTGCCTTTATTTCCTACCTTTTTATCTTAACTTGTGTTTTTTCACCTTATTTTCGTCACTTTTCCATTTCATCTATTATTATGATGTATCATGCCTTTTTTATGACTAACTGAGGATGACTGTTTGGAGAAGTTCTCTGGTCTTTTTTTGTCCTTCCAAATACTAATTGTAGCACAAACGATCTAGAGAATGAGGCATATAGGAGCAGTTAAAGGCGTTCTGTTACGGTGAGCTGTTACACCACGACACTATTAAACCATGATGTTGTTACAGACCCACTGATGAACTGCTGTTATAGTTGTACCGCTAACTGGATCTCGTCAAATTATGATTCTGACCTGTCCTCTAGTTGTTACGTTACAGCTGTGATTTTCCACGATGACTGTAGAAGTTATTACCTATTCTATTTAAGGATAATAGACTTTAGGTAGTTTTGATTGTAATCTATATTTTTCCAGTTAGACCTTTTATTAATAAGTGGTTGTAACTATATGTATTCTATTTGGATCAACATGAGAATCATAAGATTCTCATGACTGATCCATCCCTCGTTTTTCTGAAGATGTAACCACTATATAATTCTCAACCCTTTAGGTTGCAAGGTTAGCGAAGAACAATATTAATTTGGCTTTGTAATGTTGGTCACATTAAAACAAGTTATCCTGTTGTTGATGTTACATGCATTACCTGGTTTAATTTCCGTTAATTTCTTTCTCTTCCTATGCCCTGCTAGGGAGGAAGGGCCCTCCTCTTTAGTAGGGATTGTAGCAGTTAAGGTAGCTGTGTATATATATTTCTTATTTTCTTTATGTATCATTGGAAGTGTTGTTGCTATTGTTTTATATGTGAAAAGAACTACTTCAATTCAAATATTTTATATGATGTTACACATGTGGGATTAGAGATACCAGCTGGGTAATTGTTGTGTGGCGCGCTAGGATAGATTAATTGAGGTGTGATCACAGTCCTGCAGATCATTTTATTTCTACATGAGTGATTTCTTCCAACATTTAATTCAACAATGATTTCCTTTAATTGGATTTTCTTCTGGTTTGATGTATCGACATAGACAACGCGACCATGATTGAAATAAAAGACGTCTTAGGATTGATAATTTATGTGTATTGTTTTAGTCATTTAACCGTGATTAATACGTATCAACAACAGATATGGTCAAAATCAAGGCAGCTAAAAATTTGTATTTAGCTCTTTTGACTCAAAAAATAGTTCCAAATCAACAAAGAGGGCTAATAGGTGGCAGAGATAGGTAAAATTAATTTTCTACAAGCTTTCGCTACAAACTTGCCTTAACTCCTCGGTTTCTACAATGAGCAGGTTTTTGTAATATTTGAGTTTCAATGGTTCATTGGAGGTAAGCTAACCATGTGGAAAGCTTAAAAAATATCATAGAAATATTTTTTTGGAGGCATGGTCTTTGACAAGCTTTCAAATCACCAGCTCATCATGAAGACATTCATCGTTTTTCATAACACCACCTCCTTAAAAGTAGGAAGACTAGTCTCCTAACTTAGTGGAGGCATTAATGTTTTGGTCATGGTAAGTGCCACCCAAGAACGTGACTATCTTCGATGTAAATATGTAGTATTTTTAGTTAGATGACATAATAAATAGGTGGAAGAGTCCTAGTACATCTCTAAGTCCTAAAGTTAGTAGATGTTAGTTTCATTTCCATGTAATTTTCTTTTTGTTAAAATAGGTGGTAGAAAAAGGATTTGATGATCTAGCCATGTAGGTAGATCCAATGTAAATGTGTTGGAGTCTATTAATAGGAAAAATATAGAATAATAGAGGGTTTATTGATGTTTACTTGAGACATACTATTGTAAAAAAATTTCATTAGTAATATACAATGGAAATTGGCTTTTCTTCACCTGAGATTCATTGATGTTCTCATGATTATTTTTCTTATGTATTCTGCAATTTTATCTTCACTTTTCTAATGTTTGAGTACTTAGAATTCATGTATGACACGATCTAACTTCCTTCAAACACTAGACTGCTGTGAATGTTATCTTTTCATCAGAACATCTATATGCCTCAGCTTCCATAAGAAGAGTTCATATGTCATTGAGTTATTTTCACTGACTCCATACTACAAATGGTTGTGATTTCTCCACATATCTCACTTGCATAAAAACAAATCTAAAACACCTTTTCAGAGTTAGCCATCTGTTGGGTTTCATTTACATAAAATCATCTTTATCTTTGAGAAATCCCTCTCAAGTTGAAAAGGCTAAGTTTCAACTTAATGTAGGTTTGAAATAGTTACTCTAGGTTTACTATTGAAGCAGCCCATCAGTATCAATTTAGTGGTAAAATTTTGGTGCGTCTGTCAGGAAACTGCAGACAAATTCTGCAAATTTTTTTCTCAAACAGAAATGTTGAACTCTTGGAGGTAGCAGGAGCTCAGAATATTTCGAGGCTACATTCTACCTAGGTGACTTCATTGTTGAAGAATTCAAAAATTCGTAGCTTCATGGTGACTCCACTGGACTTATGAGGAAATCAGATGTTTCCATTCTTGTTTCGAGGTATTCCTGTGTATATTTTTCAGAAATTTATGACTTCCCAAATCATTTTCCCAAGGATGCATATTTTTTAAGGAATGGTCCAAAATTTGATGGAGAAGATTTGAGTTTGACCTTGAAGCATATATCAAATTTTCATGACTTTATCGAGCTTCTTAGAGTCAGACATGAAGATGTTTTCATTTTTTAGTTAGGAAGGTCATTTAGCATAGGTTTCATTATCTTGTCAAATTAGTTCATGAAATTGATGAAATCTTGTCAATTGGTCATAATCTTAAGTTTGAAGAGTTCCACATGTCATACCATCATGGTCAAATCCATAGAAATCCATCAAAAATCTCCATGAATTGGTGTTAAATTCATTTTCATCCACCTATCTATTTTTTCCTAAGACCACAACGAATTCTATGCAAAACAGTTAATTTTTGCTACGAACTCACCTGACAAGTTCGTAGCAAATTTGCCAACTTTCTAACTGAAATCGCTACGAACTCATGTTTTTTGCAAACGGTTAATAAATTGATGAGTTTTCACCTTATGAGAGGGTATAGGTCAAGTTTCCATCACATGTTTACATGTTTTAAATTATTATTAATTGTGTGTCATGCATGGTCATCACACCACCTCATCATTTTGTCTCACTTTAAATTTTTCCTTTTTCCATAATTTAAGCCTTCATGCATTCGAGCCTAATCACATACCTTGTCAATCCCTATTAGCTTATTCTATCACCTTTTACCCTTTTTCTAAGTATAGCTCTAACTGTTTTCATAGGTTAGATTCCACCATGTGTCAACAAATGACTTTCTTTCATATAAACATTTTGCAGGTGTCAACTTTCAATGAGGCATCATTGTTTTGGAGGAGATGGCAACATATAAGAACACTGAAAAGGGAGTTTTAGTGGTCAAGTATTAACCTATGGACTTAAAATTGGTCATGGAAGACCGTAGTGTTGTAGAGGCCTTCATCAAAGCTGGTTACATGAGATTTTGTCATAAGTTACAAGAGGATTTTTGTATTTTTTGACTGTTTGAGCAGTCAAATTCAAGATAATTTTCTGGGAAAAAGGAGATGAATTCTAAAAACCTGAGAGAGGTTATTTTCAAACACTAATCAACGAACATTAAAATTTTTCATGTTTCTCACAAATTCAAATATGTCTTTGAGATATAGTTTCAGAATGTGTTTTTTCCTATTTTAGACATATTTTTCACATTCAGATTCCAGAAACCTAGAGATGTTTTCAAAAAACCCAAGAGAGGTTTTCCTTTATAATGAAGGTATTTACAAATAAACCTCTTGTTTGGAAACATATATCAAGGATCTAAAAATAGGAGCTCATTTCCGAGCCCTATTTTTTAGAAAAAAATAACTCCATTTTTATTAATAGATGAACTTGTTGAAGGTGAAAATGTTGCTTCTTGAGCAGGGTAAGAGGTATTTTGAACCAAGTTTGACTTATCATGCTTCATATTATAATATTGCAGAGCCATATGAAAAAAATTGATGAAAGAAGCACAATTTTCAAGTTTTCTACCAATTAGGCAAGTTCGTAGCGAATCCCAAGCTTGAAGCCAAGATTTCGCTACGAACTCGTTGTAGGTGTCTTTTTGTTTAAAATCACAAATATGGTCAAAATCAAGACAGGTAAAAATTTGCATTTATCTCTTTTGACTCAAAAAACAGTTCCAAATAAGTAAAGAGGGCTAACAAGTGGCAAAGATAGGTGAAATTAATTTGCTACAAACTTTAGCTACAAACTTTCCTTAACTCCCCTATTTCTGCATCGAGCAAGTTTTTGTAGCATTTTGAGTTTTGATGGTTCATTGGAGGTAGGAAGACCATGTGGAAAACTTAAAGACTATCAGAGAAATATTTTGTTGGAGGCATGGTCTTCGACAAGGCTTTCCACTCACCAACTCATCATGAAGACATTCATCATTTGTCATAACACCACCTCCTTAAAAGTAGTAAGACTAGTCTCCTAACTTAGTGGAGGCTTTAATGTTTTTATTATGGTCAGTGCCACCAAAGAACATGACTATATTCAATGAAAATAAGTATACTTTTCATTTGGTTGATGTAATAAATAGGTGGAAGAGTCCTAGTAGGTCTCTAAGTGCTAAAGTTAGTAGATGTCAGTTTCATTTCCATGTAATTTTCTTGTTGTTAGAATAGGTGTCATCAAAAGGATTTGATGATCTAGCCATGTAGGAAGATCCAATGTAAAGGTGTTGGAGTCTATTAATAGGAAAAATATCGAAGAATAGAGGGTTTATTGATGTTTACTTGACACCTACTGTTGTAAAAACTTTTCATTAGTAATATAAAATGGCAATTGGATTTTCTTCACCTGTGATTCATTGATGTTTTCATGAGTATTTTTCTTATGTATTCCGCTATTCTATCTTCAGTATTTTGATGTATGATTACTTAGAATTCATGTATGACATGCATTAACTTCATTCAAACACTTAGACTGTTGTGAATGTTATGTTTTCGTCAAAACATCTATATGCCTTATTTTCCATAAGAATAATTCATATGTAATTGAGTTATTTTCACTCGCTCCATATGCCCAATGGTAGTGATTTCTCCACATCTATCTCGTGCATAAAAACAAATATGAAACACATTTTTCAGAGTTAGCCCTTTGTTGGGTTTCATTTACATAAAATCATCTTTATCTTTGAGAGAGCCCTGTCAAGTTGAAAAGGAAAAGTTTTAGCTTAAAGTAGGTTTGAAATAGTTACTCTAGGTTGACTGTTGAAGCAGCCCATCAGTATCAATTTAGTGATAATACCCTTTATCCAAGAAATTCAGTGCTTTTTTATGGCTCATTGTTGCACCAAATAATCCCTTTGCAACTCCTCAGTAGGATTTGAGTATCGATTGTGGAGGGAAAATAAATTATGTTGTTCGTAAAATCTTGATTTCTCAATAAATAAACTAAACATTAAACCTAATTCTAGAAGGAACACACATTTATACTATCTCAATCCCTCTATATGAAGGAAAAAAATTAAAATCAGTTTCCCATGAGTTAGAATTCTAATTTTTTTGTTAAGTATTGTTAACTTCTAATTGACTATTAAATTGAAACTATCATTAATTATCAATTATCTATTAATGGATCATCGTCTAAAGTTGAATATGAAGGTGTATAGTGGTGTAAGGTGGAAATTGGGGGATTTTTTCTCAAATGGAATTCCTTACAGTGTAATAAAGATAATTTTTCTTAATAAAAATAGAGTTCACTTCAAGTTCATCTACATATCTGAGCATCAATTTCCTGAAATGTTTTATTAACCATAATAGCATTTACTCCAAGTTCATCTACATATACGAGCATCAATTACGTGAGAATTTTTATTAACAGAAACAGAGTTTACTCTAAGTTCATCTACATATTCGAGCGCCTTGCCAGAAATTGTAATCTTCTAAAAATTGAATCAAAGGACCATTTAATTAAGTGAAGGCCCTAAAATGGTTCCTTTTAAATTAGGTTGTGTTAGTTATAGTATTTGCATCCTATCATCAGTGATAAAAAATCCTCTTTTCATATCATATTAGGGTCGCATTCAGAAATTTTTTTCATTCCACTAGGTCATCATTCCAAAATTTACTCACTCATGGTAGCCCTAAAAAAAAAAAATCACTTTTTCCTAAATTTCCATTACTTGCTGGTTCATTTTCATAATTTGCTGAATGACCATAATTCATGAGCTTTTATCACTTGTTTAGTCATGTCATCATGAATTTAATTCATTCAAGGCTCTGATTAGGTCTTTAGGGTTTTTCAAGATTTAATAATAAACCATTTCCATTGCATAAGAGAAGCAAGTAAGAAAGTAATCAAATAACCTCTCTTTACTATGTAAAGATGATTTGTAAGGTGTAATTCTTATTCCAAGATGTAATTTTTATTTTACATTATGTAATTTCATGTCACTCAATTTGTAATAATTTCATGGTTCCCAAGCTACCAAATTAGAGTTCCACATGTCGACAAAGCATCAAAAGTCAAAATGTAATGAGTTATCAATCACCAAATGATCAATGTGTAAATAATGAAGTAAAAAACATAAAAGGTATAGTTTCAAAGTGTAAAGTGAAAGAGAAGAAAAGAGAAAGTGGGTTCCAAGGCCCAAAACATCAAATTCATCAAGTATAAAGACCATCATAAGACAAAGAAGAAGCTCATTTTCTATTGCAACCATCGAGCTCGCACTCCCTCAGCTCAAAAAACCAATTCACAAGGTAAAAATATGTTTTTGGGGGTGGCATTGCATTTCTGGAGGGTGTTGCTGTATTTTTTGAACAGGCGTTGTGCTTTTGCACAAGGGCGCTACGTTTTTTGCTGAAGGGTGTTTCCTTTCTAGGTAAGGCATTGCACTTTTCCATAGTTTGCACAATAAGCACCAAAACTCTTCCAAACTGCCTCTAAACCTCTAGAAAAGTTTATTACCACCTCTTAACAAGTAAGTAAGACACATCTCCCTCCTCCTTGCATTTTTCAAGAGCATTTTCATGGCACTTAAGTTTTCATGAAAAATTGGCAGTTTGTCTAGTTGAAAACCCTAGTCCCATCTCCTCATTCCCAATTTGATGACCATAAACCCTGAAATCCCTCCCTACATCACTCTGAACCCTATCCATACCACTACAACACTATATCCCTTTCCCTAAATCCATGTTCCCCTAAACCCTAACTCCTAGGTATTTCAAATTTCCTAGGCACCCATACCAAAAACCTTTAAAAAATTATCATTTCTAATTCCCTAAGAATTTTAACCCTCTATCACCTCCCAAAGTTCAATAACCCCTTCCACCATCTCGGTAATTTTTCCTAGACCTATCCTCACTCCATAGACCTATCCCCACTCCCATTTCCTCATCCCTAGGGTTTTTAGACAAAAATACCATGGAGGAGGAAAACATAGACTACATGGAGGAAGAAGAGAGGGAAGAGAGAAGTTTGCACAAGGGAGGAAGGATTCTGAGGTTTGAGCCTACCAAAATCAGAGAATTAATGGCCTCACCCATGGCAGTCACTTGCTTCAAACATGTGGGTTGCCTTGATTTCTATGAATTGGTCGAGAACTACAAACCCTAATCCAACACAAAGAGAAGGGTAAGTTGGATTTTCTCATTGATGAATCCATGATAGCATACCATACCATATCAGGCCTCCATGAAGTAAGTCTGAAACAATTTTGAGGAAATTTGAAGAAAATTTGGGAAAATTTGAAAAACTCTTCAAAGGCACATTTTCCAGAAATGTCATGTTTGGTCACCTTTTTGCAGAACATATTGTGGCCAAAAAAAAAGAATTTTGGGAAACTGGAGGAGGTGTTTTTTCCTAAGATATAAAATTTTTAAAAAAATATCTCACGTTTTACACAGGTATTACAGAATGAGAGATCCATTCACATCTTCACATCCTAGGTTTCTACCTATGTATAATCCTGTTTGAGACACCTTTTTGCACAGAAGATTGTGGCCAGACAAAAATGAATTTTGAGAAAATAGAGGAGGCATTTGTTCACAACATGTCAAAGAACAAACATTTATCTCATTTTTTCAAAATACCTCATGGTTAGTGAGATATTCCTCCATCTTGGAGGCCAATGTTTTCATAAAATTCAGAAATTTTACACTGTTTCACTATCAAAAGCACAATGCCCTAGGTGATGCGCTTTTTCTAGGGACATACAATGAAAAAAATAAAGGCACTATTGGATTCAGAAGGCCAAATACAGTCACCCTGGAAACTATTCTAAGCTTATTTGGGCCAACTGGTCAGTTAAAAAGTCGAAAAACACCTCAAAAAACATATTTCTACCCTGTGTTTCAGGCTGGCACTGTGCTTTTGCCCAGTCTTTGGCAACTGACCTTTTGGAGGGTGAAATAAAGTCATTTTTGAAAAACAAGGATAGATTTAGAAACTAGATAGTAAAAAATTTCCAATAAGCTATCCAGAGCTCAATTTGGACACTAGGAACCCCTTCAAAAGTGGAGCTGAAGTTGGCACTGTGCTTTTTACACTGGTGCTATGCTTTTTACCAATTTTCCGAGTTTCCCAAAATTTGAAAATTTTCTCAGTTTTCTCAGTTTCAACTTCCAAAAATGTAATTTAATGTAATTCAAGGATGTAAATTTAATAATAATATTTTTAAGTTACCTATGGGTAAATACATTAGGTAAAAACTCTTGTTGAGATCTAATGAATCAGTTTCCAAAAAGTGAGGGATGAGTCAGTTTGACCTCCCTACACTCTAGGTATGTAGTTCATTTTTTGGTGGAATAACTCCTCAACTTAGGGATTCGAACCCTGAGTTTGGGAGAAGTTTTTTGATGTATATATCTATCATTTATTGACTCATTTCAAGTGATCGACATAGTTGGATGTTGTTGCATTGTTCAGAGACTTTAGTGTATTCAGTATTTGGCAAAAATTTAATGAAAGAGTTGTAGCCATTTCTTTGGGATACCAATGTGGTTGAAATTTGACATTGTTTCTTCTTTTGTTTCATATTTGTTTCATATTTTTTACTCTCCATGATCCATTTCATTTCTATTGTATTTTTATTTTCAATTTGATAAGCATAATACATCTTCTATTCTCTATTTTGGGAAAATATTCATAGTTTGTCTCATTTCTTCAGCTTATAAAGAATACATGCATTGTCTTGCTCTTTCTAGCACCTCATCTATCTGATCCATACCACTCAAAAACACTGAAGTGTTAGCCTTCCTACCTACCTTGCCCCATTGAATGGACTACAATCCTAATTTTATTTGCCCTGACCTAGCCTCTTTGACCTAATTCACCCATTAACACACCAATTTAGACAAACAAACCCTTTTACTCATACCTAGCCTAAAACCATAATTCATCCAACCATCTTAATTGTGACTTTGTGGAGAGATGCCTCTCAAGTTTTGTAGGGATAGGTAACAAGCTAAAATATTGGTCAGTGGTTACCTCTGTTTGGACCCTTTCTCAAATTTAGAGATCCAGTGGAGTGATAACATACTGGCATCATTGCCGGGGATGCGAAAAGAGAAATATTCCCTGGGATAGAACGATAAAGATCATATCTGATTTCTGATGGTGAGAAAAAATCAGGCACTAGAAGGTTGTGCATTATTCACCTGGAGACTCCAATCCAAAGGTTTAGAATTTTCATGGTGACTCCGTTTTTCAAGAACTGGAAATTTGAATAAACTTCTTGGTTACTTCATTTTTGTCAAGATGAGTTCTACTACAAGAAAAAATCCCAGGTATGTTCCAATGGATCATTATCAAATCCCCAGATTTCTAAATCCTATGCCTTATGTTGATTGGTTTACACACCTCCCCATATTCAAAGATGAATAGAAAGATGATGTTGATCTGCATTTAGTAAAGTTTCATGTGCATGTATGTAGACTGAGAGTTGAGTTTCCTGAAGATTGTCTCATGAAGGTTTTTATGGCTACTCTTGAAGATAAATTTAGGGTATGGTACGAAGGGTTACCATAAGGAAGTTTATCTTCTCTTAAATATTTCCATAAGATATTGTCCAAACATTATGTGAAGTATAATATTTCTTTATCTCTCTTACAAAGTTGTAGTGATTATAGTGAAGGTTTTATTGCATATCTTGAGAGTATTGATGATATCAAATGCATGAATGATGATGAGATCATTGAAGCCTTCTATGATTTATCCCTTCAACAACAATCTGAAGAAGTTAGTGACTTTGATACACAAGATCATATTCAACATACAGTCGCTTCCCCTTTTCTTGAAGATGAAATAATTTTGGATCTTGATAGTCAAATGAAACCATATGAAATAAATCAATAGTCCGATGAAAATTTATATGCTCCTTTTCTTGAGATTAAAGAAGATATTCAGCATCCTTGTGAATATTTAGGAGGGAAAGAACACACTTACTATTTCATCCAAAGAAAACAAAGAGTACTTCCTCCTTTGACTAAAGATGAAATAGATTAGCTCTTGAAAATTCTTGTTACAACCCAAGATAATGTAGGGTTGCAGTGTTCACATAGTCAAGAATGTATTAGTGAAACTTCTTCCATCACTGAAAATGAAAATCCGAGTTTAAATGTTGACAATCATGAGACTGATGAAACTATTGAGGAAGTTGTTGTGAGTAATACAATTTATGATGATGATTTCTTGCAAAGAGATCAACTAATAGAGACTGTTTTCTTCATGAAGAGGATAGGGTTGTCATTTTTAACAATCTTGAAGAATTTTTTATGTTCAAGGATGATTTAGAATGTGAATTTGAAGAGTATGAACCTAAGAAAGACAACGTGCAGCAATTAGAATCAGAGTTGCCCATGCTCGAGGAATTTACAGGCAACACTTAGATAGAAGAAATTCATACTTCTCTATGCCTTCCTATGGATCAAAAAACAAGTGTTCTTTTAAATCAAAATGAAGAGTGTTCTTGTGTTTTTTCTAGATCTCAAGACAAGTTAACATTCCATATTTTTGAAGATGATTTTACCGATTTGCTATAGTTAGCAGGGGAGATATATTTTCTAATTTTCATGAACTGGAAGCACATGTTCAGGTCACATTTGGAGTTGTCTAGGAATTTTTTTTTTTTTGCATGCTCAAGGAAACTATAAGCATGATTCAAGTAAGTAGCCATCTGTTATATTGGTTACAATGGAAGGATCACTTCACATGATTGTACATATGTCTTCAGCAAGTAGGTGGTTGTCATCAGGATTTGAAGCCCTCAAGTCTCGGTGATATGTTGCCATCAATAGTTTAGTAAGTTTTATATTTCAGTCAGTTTTGAGTGAGTTTAAAAAAATATATATTTCAGTCAATTAAGTGTTAGGTCCCCATATTGCTAGTGTAGTCACTTATTGTTGTTAGTGTAGACACCTTATTGTTATTATTGTATCCCTATAACCCCAATATTGTTATTATTGTGCCCTTACATTATTATTGTTAGGTTGGCTAGGATTATATTGTGGCCCCATGGACTCCTATATATAGAAGGAGGTTTTGTCATTTGTATCATCCAAGAATTTTTCATTTATGTAACGTAAAGGAGGTTTCCCCGTAGAAGTGGATTATTTATAAGGCATTGATCTCTCTTTTCTTCTATTTTTGGAGATGGTTTCATAACATTTGGTATCATAACTTTGGATTCTATGGTTTTGCTGCTCCAAACAGGTCATCATGGAATTTTCGCTATAATTTTTTTTCTACAAAGTTTCAGAAGCTAAATTATTACAGAGCAAAGCCGAAATCCTAAGGAACATTGTGTAAACATTTTAGACCTTGGTTCACAATATTTTCAGAGATATGATTTGTGGAAGTTAGGGTTTTTTCAGGCTCACAAATTTCACCTAAAATAGGTAATCGTGGAATTTTTGCTATAACTTGTTTTCTACGAAGGTTTAGAAGCTGAAATTTTTACAGCGCAATGACAAAATCCTGAGCAATGTCGTGTTAAATTTTCATATCTTAGTTCATGAGTCAATTTTCAGTCAATTTTGAGTTTTCCTTGTGTCATATATTTCATCTAAGTTATCAATTTTTAGTCATGTTTATTAGTTTGATTTTTTCACTGTATTGGACCAATAGATAAGGCTAGCTGGTCTATGGTGTTCTTAACACCTCTTTCAGAGCTGTCATCCAAAATAAGGCCAATGTTAGTGTCAGTGTTTTCATTCTTCCATCAACGATAAAAAATCCTCTTTTCATATCATATTAGGGCCTCATTCAGAATTTTTTTTCATTCCACCAGGTCATGATTCCCAAATTTAATCACTGATGGTAGCCCTAAAATAAAATAAAAATCACTTTTTCCTAAATTTCCATTACTTGCTGGCTCATTTTCAAAAAAATTTGAATGACCATCATTCATGAGTTTTTATCACATGTTTATTCATGTCACCATGAATTTCATTCAGTCAAGGCTCTCATTAGGTCTTTAGGGTTTTTCAAGGTTTAATAAATGACCATTTCCATTACATAAGAGCAGCAAGTAAGAATGTGATCAAATAACCTCTCTTTACCATGTAAAGATGATTTGTAAGGAGTAATTATGATTCCAAGATGTAATTTTTATTTCAAAATGTAATTTTTATTTTCCATTACGTAATTTCATGTCACTCCATTTGCAATAAGTTCATGGTTCCCAAGATGCCAACCCAGAGTTCCACATGCCAACAAAGCATCAAAATTCAAAATGTAACGAGTTCTTAATCATCAAATGATCAATGTGTAAGTAATGAAGTTAAAAAGAGAAAAGGTATATTTTTAAATTTTAAAGTGAAAGAGAAGAAAAGAGAAAGTGGGTCCCAAGACCCAAAACATTAAATTCATCAAGTATAAAAACCACCATAGGGAAAATAAGAAGCTCATTTTCTATTGAAACCATCAAGCTCACACTTCCTCAGCTCAAAAAAACAATTTGTAGGGTAAAAAATTGAGTTTTCGGGTGGTGTTGTGTTTTTGGAGGGTGGCACTACATTTTTTTAATAGGAATTGTGCTTTTGGAAAAGGGTGGTGCATTTTTTGCGCAAGGGCGCTACGTTTCTGGGTAAGGCATTGCGCTTTTGCCCATTTTTCCCAATAAGCACCAAAAATCTTCCAAACTGCCTCTAAATCTTCGGAAAAGTCTATTACCACCTCTTAAAAAGTAAGTAAGACACATTTTCCTCCTCCTTGCATTTTTCAAGAGCATTTTCATGGTGTTTGAGTTTTCATGAAAATTTGGAAATTTGCGTAATTGAAAACCATAATCCCATTTCCTCATTCCAAATTTGATGCCCATAAACCTTGAATTCCCTTCCTACATCACTTTAAATCATATCCCTACCCGTAAAACACTATATCCCTTTCCCTAAATCATGTTTCCCCTAAACCCTAAGTCCTAGGTATTTTAAATTTCCTAGGCACCCATACCAAAAACCTGTAATAAAATTATCATTTCTAATTACCTATGAATTTGAACCTTATATCACCTCCCAAAGTTCAATAACCCCTTCCCCCATCTTCCTAATTTTTCCTAGACCTATCCTCACTCACTAGACCTATCCACACTCTCATTTCCTCATCCATAAGTTCTCTAGACAAAAATACCATGGAGCAGGAAAACAAAGACTACATGGAGGAAGAAGAGAGGGAAGATACAAGGCCACACAAGGGAGGAAAGATTAGGAGGTTTGAGCCTACCAACATCAAATAATTAATGGCCTCACCATGGAAGTCACTTGCTTCAAACATGTGGGCTACTTTGATTTCTGTGAATCGGTCCAGAACTACAAACCCTAATCCAGAAGAAAAAGAAGGTTCAGTTGGATTTGCTCATTGATGCATCCATGATAGCATAGAATACTATATCAGGGCTCCATGAAGTAAGCCTGAAACAATTTTGAGGAAATTTGAAGAATGTTTGTGAAAATTTCAAAAACTCTTCGAAGGCACATTTTCCCGAAATGTCCTATTTGGTCACCTTGTTTAAGAACATATTGTGGAAAATATATATATATATATATATATATATATTTTGGGAAACTAGAGGAGGTTTTTTTTCCCAAGATATCAAAGTACAAAAAAATATCTCACTCTTTACGCAGGTATTATGGAATATAGATCCATTCACATCTTCATAGCCTAGTTTTCTGCCTGTGCAACAACCTACTTGAGACACCATTTGGCAGAGACGATTATGGGAAAAAAAATGAATTTTGAGAAAATGGAGGATTTTTGGTTCACAACATGCCAAAGAATACAAAAGTCTCTCAATGTTACAAAAAAACTCATGGTTAGTGAGATATCACTCCATCGTGGAGGCCAATGTTTCCAGAAAATTCAGAATTTTTACACAGTTTGATTGTCAAAAGCGCAATGTCCTAAGCGCTACGAATCTTGTAGGGACCTCCAATGAGAAAAATAAAGGCACCACAGGATTTAGAAGGTCAAATATAGTAACCCTATCAAATTTTATAACCTTTTTTGGGCTAACTCCTTAGTTAAAAAGTCAAAAAACACCTCAAAAAAATATTTCTACCCTGTTTTTGAGGTTGGCGCTGCACTTTTGACCAGTCTTGGGAGATTGACCTTTTTGAGGGTAAAATCAAGTCATTTTTTAAACCCAAGGACATTTTTGGAAAATATACAGGATAGGATTTCCAATGAGCTATTGTGATCTCAATTTGGACATTGGGAACCCCTGTCAAAAGTGGATTTGTAGTTGGCGTTGTGCTTTTTACACTTGCGCTGCGCCTTTTACGAATTTTCTGAGTTTCCTGAAATTTGCTAATTTTCTCAGTTTTCTCAATTTCACCTTGGAAAATGATGTTTTGACCAATGTAATTCAAGGATGTAAATGTAATAGTCATTTTTTAAAGTTACCTATGGGTAAACACATTAGGTAAAAACTCCTGATGATATGTAATGAATCAGTTTCCAAAAGGTGAGGGATGAGTTAGTTTGACCTCCCTACACTCTAGGTATGTAGTTCAATTTTTGGTGGAACAACTCCTCAACTTAGGTATTCGACCCCTGAGGTTGGGAGAAGTTGTTTTATTTCTATATGTATCATTTCTTGACTCGTTTCATAGGATGGACATAGTTGGAAGTTGTTGTATTGATAAGAGACTCTAGTGTATTATGTATTTCACAAGAATTTAATGAAAGGGTTGTAACTATTTATTTTGGATACCTGTGGTATGGAAATTTAACATTATTTCTTCTTTTGTTGCATATGTGTGATTTTTTTTTACTCTCCATGGTCCATTTCATTTCTATTATATGTTGATTTTCAATTTGATAAGAAGAATACATCTTTTATGCTCTGTTTTGGGAAAATCTTCATGGTTTGTCTCATTTATTCAGTTTAGAAAGAATACATGCATTGTCTTACTCTTTCTAGAACCTCAGTTTTCTCATCCATCCCACTCAAAAACCATAAACTGTTAGCCTTCCTACCTACCTTTCCCCACTGAACGGACTGCAATCCTAATCTTATTTTCCCTGACCTAGCCTCTTTGACCTATTTCACACATCCAACAAACCAATTCAAACAAAAAAACCCCTATACTCATACCTAGCCTAAAACCCTAATTCATCCAGCCCTCTTAGCTATGACTTTTTGGAAGGAGCCCTTTATGGTTTGGTACGGCTAGCTACCAAGCTAAAAGATTTGTCTATGATTACCTCTATTTGGACTCTTTCTCAACCTTAGAGATTCGGTGGAGTGATAACTGGTTCAAATATCAAACTAAATAGGAAGATGTCTCTACCATCATAGGAATATAAATTGAGATTGGTTTTGTATAAATTAATGGGACAACATTGATATTCACACCCATCCCATAATTATAGAGTTTATGATGGAAATTTTTGAATCTCAAGGCTACAAACTTGTCCTCGAAATGATTTGGATTGAATACTAAATCTTGTGTTACACCATCCCAAACCATCATATGAATACAACTTGAGGTTGGTTTTGTATAAATTAATGGGAAAACATTGATATTCACACACATCCCATAATTATAGAATTTATGATGGAAATTTTTGAATCTCAAGGCTACAAATGTGTCTTGGAAATGATTTGGATTGAATACTAAATCCTATGTTACACCATCCCAAACCATCATAGGAATAAAACTTGAGGTTGGTTTTTTTATAAATTAATGGGCCAACATTGATATTCCCACCCATCCCATAATTATAGAATTTATGATGGAAATTTTTGAATCTCAAGGCTACAAATGTGTCTTGGAAATGATTTGGATTGAATACTCAATCTTATGTTACACGATCCCAAACCATCATAGGAATACAACTTGAGGTTGGTTTTGTATAAATTAATGGGCCAACATCGATATTCACATGCATTGCATAATTATATAATTTATTATGTAAATTTTTAAATCTCAAGGCTACAAATGTGTCTTGGAAATTATTTGGATTGAATACTCAATCCTATGTTACACCATCCCATTTCCTCTTAATAGTGTGATATCAAGAACAGTAGTCATGGTATACAATAAAGTGAATGTCATTTTAATATGGAGAAATTTTTGGAAGGAGATATTGTTCGTTATGTTATGGTTTATTTTATTAACTCTAAGCTTGGTTTAGCCTTTCTCTATATACATTAAAAAAAATACAAAGTAAAGTCACAAATTTAAGTTAAAGTTTTATATTTTATAATTAAAAATTTAGTTTCTTATTAAAATATTTTACACATTTATCTATTAAAAGAAATTCTATTTTGAATATTTTTTCTCCTATTATTTGATTAAATTTTTTTTATTATAATCCCTATTAAATAAAACAACTTTAGTAATAATTAATCTAATTCCCAATTGAAATATTACTCAAATGAAAAAAACTATAATATATCATAGTGATTTTTTTTTTCATATATATATATATATATATATTAATGTTCCTTCCTAAATTTTCCTAATGTTTGGAAAATACCTTTTTTTCCATTTTGAATTAAGTAAAATAAAGTTCCCTTTTTGTGGCTAATATAGGAAATAAGAATAAAGTAAATTTAAGTGGAAGTTGGGACCGACAAGATTGTTTACTGAAGAAGAAAGGTAAATCTATTTCCCTTGGTTAAATCAAAATGCATGGAGTGGGACCACAACTTTGCATGGTGAAAAGTTATAAAATGAAGGGTTGAGGAAGGCTTAGGCATCATTTGCATATTCAGATTTTTGAATTTCCTTAGTTGTTTAGCTCATCCAAACACTGTGTTGTTCAACGTACGAGATTCCCAAGGAGAGAAGCTCACCCCTTCTCCGGTGGACTTCAAGTGCCACTCAATGAGGGTATTCTTCATAGGTTTTTTACTCATTGAGGTAGCCATAGTCTCCATGCTTTCCTGTAGAAGCGGGGGACGTAGTTGAAGCTATGACTGCGCAATGGAGAGAGATAGTTGTTGTGTTGGTGCTGAGTGGTGAAGGAAATATTTTGAAGCCTCTACAGAAGGAGATAGTGGTGGATTGTTGAATTTTTGGAGTAGCCTCAATCCTTGCAAGTCAGACATACATTGTACCTTTTATCACCTCTTCATAAACTGCATCACTCACTTAGTGACTGCGCAGTCATTTTGTGGGGAACAATTGGTGTGGGCAGTTGTCGGGGTATTTTGAGAAGAGGATTTGGATGATTGTATGGAGGAGTATTTTTGGAGGTTTGTGAGAGTATTGGAGTGCATAAATATTCTACACCATCAACAACAGTAGAATTCGAAATTAGAGGAGGGTCAAGCATAGGAAGGTCAAATTTTAGAGGTTGGAATTTTGAGTAGGGCTTTCTAGGTTTTCCAGGGTCTTGGGAAAGGATCACCTTCCGAAATTCCTAGAATTTTATGAGCAGTTTTCAGTGATAAAATCTAGTGCCAAACTCAGCCAGAAGTTGTAGAAACTTTGTGGTTATGTATTCTTTCAGAGGAGCAACATAGAAGGAGTTGTGTCATTCGATATTTAATCATTGAGGCTTGTAGCTTGCCTTGTGAAAACCCAGGTGCACCACTTCCATCTCATTTTGTACTCCAACCATGTATTATTAATAAAGTTGGGTGTTTTTGGCATATTATTTGTATATGTGTTTCTGGAGTGATATTTCTGTCTTTAATTTATCGCGTGTTCTTTATATTGTTGTAAATTTTCTATTTGGAATATTATAGTGGTATCAGAGGATGTTCTTGGCCATTTGTGGGGAAGCTAGCAAGAGCATGGAGGTGTTAGACTCACATGCACAGTGATTGGTGATCTTATAAACACTCCAATGGTGCAGAAGGGGAAGAGTACACAGGGGATCATGGAAGATTTAATGAGGCAAAGTCAACAATTGGTGAGACATAACCAAAAAATAATAGAGGAAATGAAACAAATGATACAAAACCATCAAAGAAGCCAAGCATGTGCACACACAACCTAACAGTACAACACCCATATGTATGGCCATTCTCGCCGCCCTACATAGCCTCATTTTTTGGATGAAACAGGGAAGGAGAACCATAGGTCAAGGATGGGATCATTATGTAGAGGGAAATTAGAGGGTGAGAACAGGGGGCGTTTTTGTTGGTGTAGATCTGGATTTAGATATCAGGATATTGAGGGGTTGATATAGTATGAGGTTGATATACCCAGTGTGACACGCACGTCACCCTCTTCGGAGATCCCTTTGGTAGTTGTGGTTGATGTCTTAGTGGAGAGAGTAGAGCATACACTCATATTGCCATCTATTGATGAGGTGCCACCCATGGATGAGGTGTTGTCCATTATTGATGGATCTATTGATGCGGTGTTCAGGGCCATGTGTAAGTTTCTAGGTGATAGTAGCACACAAGAGGTTGATGAGGTGACGGGCGACATATCCACCATTCATGAGGAGTCGATAGGTACAAAGGTTG
The DNA here is from genome assembly GCA_034641835.2 of Pinus albicaulis. Taxonomy (NCBI): domain Eukaryota; kingdom Viridiplantae; phylum Streptophyta; class Pinopsida; order Pinales; family Pinaceae; genus Pinus; species Pinus albicaulis. Next base: position 221,254,073 of record CM076570.1, read on the forward strand.
CTAGATCTATAATAGAGTTTCCATACGATAGCTACCTATCGTTGATTTTTTAGGATGATATGCATGATGAGCTATCTTTGGAGGTGCAGTTAGTGGCTCATGTTTATCCCATGGTGGAGGATGATGAGCAGCCATCCTTAGATCCGCCCATCAATGCGAAGCAGTCAGGTGCATCAGTAGTCAACATAGATGTCACACTTTTAGATGGAAGTCCCCTTCAGGCATACAGTCATGGGGCTTGCAGCATTATTGGGCCACTCTGCATTTTGGTGAAGGAGATGCCACGTTACCTAGGAAAATTACATGGATTGGCTAGACTAGCGAGATGGGGCGGCATGAGTTGCGCAAGGCACAAAATTTGTAGGATGGAGGACATGTTTCGTGTATGGTTGTTCGTGAATTTGGTCCCTCTCTCAAGGTTGGATGGCGAGAGATTCTGATTTGGTACCCGGTCGAGTGGGCTAGGCTTATGGATTCAGTTATAGGCCAGAGTGAGAGTCAGCATGCATATTCAGGCATTAAGGATACTGGAGGCCTAGGCTGGCATTAGGATCCAAGTGGGACTACCTACCATTTTTTAGATACACATATTGACTATGGCATTGGTGGTATAGTTGACGTAGCATTCAAGATCACACATTTTCTAGGGAGGTTTCATTTAGCATCAATGGCTAGTCAGTTTGCGAGGGAACTACAGGGGTCATCGGGTTATGTTTTGTATGCATGGAGTCATGAGATAATCATCACACTTTGGCATGATATTGTTGGAGAAGTTGGCATTGGCCGACCACTAGACAGTGCCTTGTATGGGGTTCAATATTCTCCACAGTTATGTGGGGCTCAATGGAGATGGAGGAACATAGCAATGGTGGCATCGCTACTAGTACCTGGGGAGATTCACTTCTTGGGTCCCTCTAGGAAGATTTGAAGGGGAGATCCATTCATTAGAGGGTACGACGATGCGAAGGTAGAGGTGATGATGACATTAGGGTGTGGGCTAATGCGTATTGTCTCAGCTTTTGTCCATGACATCTAAGGATGTGTAGGAGAATACAGTGATGATCAGTGGCCTATAGAGGAGCACAAAGATGCATGGTTGTTTGTTGTAGGATGTTGGGGTGTTTTGTGGATCAGGAGGAGCGACTCCCATTGCACTGAGTACACACATGGAGTGACAGGTCGAGTGACACAGGTAGCATACAAGATAATACAAGATGGTCCAGAAGTGGCATGTGGTATCCAATGGTGTATAGGGATAGACTACAGGGCACAATGGCATGTCGTTGAGTACAGGGACACTTGGTGGTATGCAGTGGCATATGGTGCGACACAGTAGGCTCTTGGAGCCTTTCATCGAGGAGACTTATGGACATGGCATTATGTGGAGAAAATGCTCTCTCATTGATGCATTGGACCCTCGAGCTACTGAGGTTCAACATAGTAGTGTTATTACTAATTGCATGTGAGGATTTGGGCCGCTTAGGTGTACCTAGGAAGATGAGGATGTGTAGATCACATCGTGGTAGGTGCACTAGGAGAGTGGTGGTTGCAAGGGCACATATGGGATGTCCTATGGTGCATAGTGGCATTGGCATCCAGTGGTGCATGGAGTTGTGCCACGAAATTCAGTGCTATGCATAAGAGTGTAGGAGTATGTGTTTGAGTGCAATAGAGGATGATGATGCACAACATGTTGTTGCAGTGTTTCCACTTGAGAGATCTCCAGACAAGGACATCATACACACTATTCGGTTTTGAAAACTCATATTTGGAGAGTGATTTGACCACAAATCTGGTTGTGAGCTTCCATTTATCACTCTCCAACATTTAACACTGACACAAGGTACTTCGATATCATCTCTTGATTCTCACATCATGAGAAAGAAGACCCAAAAGGATGGCGTGAGACAGTTGGATGGGACACGGTGCATCAATAGAGAGGATTTCCAGCTATGGCATATGTAGAGGGTGTGAGTTGATGGATGCATGCTTGGCGATAGTCCAATCTTCTGGATAGATAAAATTTTCACCACCCTTGAGCCCACACTCATGGAGATGCATGGTGACCATTTGGAGAGACATTCGGAGGTGTCTCAAGAGAATCTACAGTGGTTGGTGGGCCTTACTTGCAAATGGATGTTTAGAGCTCAGGTAGTATTTGGGGCACTTGTAGGAGGTAAGATGACAAATTCCACTTTGTGGTATGGCCAGTGTAGGGAAATTTCCTACACACCAGATTGGTTCATTATGTAGGGAGCTCATATATTTATTGCATGCAGGGACTTCAGACATGGTACATGTTGGTTCCAGTAGATGTCAGGACAATGTTGCAACCATTCTGGCTATGGTATCCAAGGAGTTGGTTCGTTGAGAGGACACCTTGTTTTTTTTATGAGCGGGATAAGGGAAAAGAATGACTCATATCACTCTTGGTTTGACATATGGAGGAGCATAGAGGCCTATGTCACATGGAAAGTCTAGCTTTCCTTGTTACTTCTTCAGACCACTATTGACACTAGACGGATAGACATTTATAACTTGGAGATGTTAGGGCAAGATGAGCTTGGCCTTCATAAATTTTTCGCCTTGAGGTTCCAGGAGAGGAGGATAGAGTCTTCGCGTGATGGGGAGTATGTCATAGTTAGAGTGGTGCAGTGTTAGCATGGTGGTACCGTTCTGAGACTGGCATGCGATCCAGGCATCATTGGGTTTCACGGTTCAGCTACCCTTATGCGTGATCTGGTTCCTACAGGGGTGATCAATAGTGAGAGAGTCCTTGGTATGTTGGTAGATCTTGCCGAATGAGGATGCTACATGGGAGAATGAACAAAACTTACATCCCCCATTTTTTCAGTTGCTTAGAGTCAAGAAACATCTGGGAGGGGAGGACTATAATGTTCCTTCCTAAATTTTCCTAATTTTTGGAACCTTTTTGTCCATTTTGAATTAAGTAAACTAAAGTTCCCTTTTTGCAACCAATATAGGAAATAAGAATAAAGTAAGTTTAGGTGGAAGTTGGGACCTAAGATAGTTTATTGGAGAAGAAAGGTAAATCAGTTTCCTTTGGGTAAATAGAAATGCATGGAGTGGGCCCATGATTTTGCATGGCGAAAAGTTATAAAAATAAAGGTTGAGGAAGGCTTAAGCATAATTTTCATATTTGGATTTTCGAATTGCCTTAGCTGTTTAGCTAAGCCAAACACCGTGTTGTTCAGCGTGGGAGCTTCCCAAGGAGAGAAGTTCACCCCTTCTCCGACGGACTTTGAGTGCCACTAAAGGAGGGTATCCTTCATATTTTTGTGATTCATTGATGCAGCCATAGCCTCCATGCTTTTCAGGAGCAGCTTGGGACGCAGTTCAAGCTGTGATTGCGCTGTGGAGAGAGGTAGCTGTTGTGTTGGTGCTGAGTGGTGAAGGTAATCTTCCAAAGCCGCTACAGGAGGAGTTAGTGGTGGATTGTTGAATTTTTGGAGCAGCATAGTGAATTTTTGGAGTGGGTAGGTGCCTATGTATTTTGCGTAGAGAAGATGGAGGATTGTTTGGAGAAGTATTTCTGGAGGTTTTCAGGAGTTTTGGTGTGCATAAATCTTTTGTAGCATCCAGAATAGCAAAATTTAAAATTAGAGAAGCACCAAGCATAGGAAGGTTAAATTTTGGAGTTTGGAATTTGGAGTAAATATTTTTAGGTTCTTCTGGGTTTTGGCCAAGGATCACGTTCCCAAATTACTAGATATTTCTCAGCAGTTTTCAGTGGGAAAATTTAGTGTCGAACTCAACCAACAGTTGTAGAAAATTGAGTGATTGCGCAATATTTCAGAGGAGCGGAGTAGTAGCAGTTGTGTCATTCGACATTTGGTCACTTGAGCCCTGTAGCTTACCTTGTGCAAGCCCAGGTGCACCACTTCCATCTCATTTTGTACTCCACCCATATATTATTAATAAAATTGGGTGTTTTCCGCATATTCTTTGTGTCTATGTTGCTCGAGTGAAATTTATGTGTTTAATTTATAGCATGTTCTGCTATATTTCTGTAAAATTTCTATTTGGAATATTACACAAATTCACTTTAGTTCAAAATTGAAACATTTTTAAAGAAAAGTTAATGTACATTTTTTTTTGATGTGTGGTTCAATTTCCTTTACCAATTATGTTCAAACCTCGTGCAGTGGTATTGAACATGGGAGTCAACTTTAGGTAAATAAACATTCACATGAGATAAGTTGAAAAACAAAAATAAATTCTCTTACCTAATCCTCTTTTTAAATATATATTGGATTTCCATTTATTAAAAGCAAAAGGAAATATTAAGAACCTACTAGAGTTGTAAAAGGTAACTAACATGAAAAATAAAAAAGCTCCTCATAACAACATAAAAATGTTAATCTTAGTTGAATCAATAAAAAATAACAAGTGATAGTAACTCTACCACTTATATCATTCAAAAAAACATTTTCACAATCAAATGTCTATAAATTTACTAATTTTCACAATCAAATTTGGACAAATTTACAATTTTTTTATAAAAGTATGAAACAATAAACAAATTAAAAAAACACAAATATAAGATATAATACTTTTGAAAATAAAAAATAAAAAATATCTTTTACAATATTTCAACAATTTACATAAAATATCATTAAAATATCTTAATTTCAAAATATTTATATCTTAATAAATCATTATTATTTTTATATTTTTAAACAAATTATTTAAATTTTATATTTAATAATTATTAATTTTTAAATAATATTTATTACTTTTAAACAATAAAATGTCATTCTTATTAGTAAAACATTATATAATAATTACTAAATAAACAAAATGCTCCAAATGAAACCCAAGAATGAACATGTAACCACTGCTTTAGCGGTAACAAACGATTAACTCTTATTAGTTAAGAGTTAAATTATGACTACTGTTTTATCTGTTAAGTGAATATTTGAACAAATCAATTTTGGATATTAAATAAAGAGTTACTGTGAAATTAGTTTCCTGAGTAAATTTGATGGTAAAAGTAGATCAAGAACTGGAGTTAGTTGAACAGAAAAAACTGTCCCACATTTACCCAGAAGGAAACTCTGGAATAAAGGAGGAATTCCAAGGGAGTTTGGGGGTTCTTCTTCCTGAGAAAGGAAGAGAAAAAAAAAGAGAAACTCTGTTTGACTGGAAAGAGAGAAATTTTCAGAAAATAGACTGTCTACTGGGTTGGAGAGTTGGACCGGATTGTCTAAGTTCTCCCCAGAATTCTGCCCCCCTGGAGTTGGAGAGTTGGACCGGATTGTCCCGAATCTCTCCTCCAGAACTGTGTAGGACGCTCCAGACTTGAAGCTCGGGGGAGAGTGGTGGGACGTAATCGCCCAGCTCGCGGAAGGGAGGAAACGAGTACCATCAGTCAAATCAAATTTAAAGTGAGTAAGACCCTGTTAACCTTTGTCTTTTGCAAGGTAGGGAAGGAAACTGTTCTTTCGGCTGTCCTACATTACTGTTATAATAGAACTGTGTAAATGGAATTGTTTTATTTTTGTTTACTGGACTTACTGAAGTTGACGAATAAACTGTTAGGTTCTGGAAGCAAACTGTAAATAACTGAGGATTTACTACAGTAGCTAGAAAAGTAACTAAGAATACCCTAGAATCCATTTATTGTTTTTCTGGGTTATTAGTTCGGTAAAACAGGAAATATTAAGAAAGAGAGGAAACCCTGAAAGTATTTTTTTTGAAAAGACCGTTAACCCTAAGCCTGTGAACCAGAACTTCGAGGTAGGTCGTATTTTCTCCTATGATACTTACACGGACGATGGGCGGTCCGGACGCCATATAATATGACAAGAAACATTAACTGAATAGGAAATTATGATCAAGTTCTAGGAGTCAAATTCCTGATAACCATTGTAGCAAATAGTAGTCCAACCTTAAAGATTCGTCGACACACAGAAACCAAAAATATGATAACTATCAATTACAGAATACGAGCATTGAAGCAAAATAGACCATAAGCCAGCCAGTAAGAACTGAAAGTTACATATAATCAATCTCGATACAATCCATCTAATGCACAGAATCTAATATCCGAGATGGAGTGACTGCAAATTACCACAGAACATGTATTTATATAATTTAGTCCTTAGTTAAGGAAAAATAGGAAAACAGCAGAGTGTTTCACCATGCGTTACCCACAGACTTCAAATAGATATGAAAAGAAAAGATTAAACCGACTGTTCAACAGGCAAGTATGCCATCGATAAATAACTGTGGAAGCAGATAGAAAAACCCCATTAGACCGGAGGTATGGCATTATACATTTAAGAGCGCGGGCGAACCTTAACCCGGCCATATAGTAGCAGTAGCAAATTTACACATAACACTGTCTAAAAAATGAAAACCCTGAAACAGTTTAGAAGCCACTCGAGGGTGCTTGCCACATTCCGTCGGCCTGAGGCCGTGGACCGTGGCTAACCTGAACAATTACAAATGGCAGGGTTTTAGACTCTACCCTGAATTATATTTCAACCCCAAATTCTCGTTACAGAAAAAGGTAAGTTCTTTTCCATTATCGTGTGTACCTATAAGCTCACGCCAAGAGTTAGGCCGTCTAGCCATGGAACGCAGGAAGAAACTGGAACTCTCCAAGCGAGTGAGTGGAGTGGCGGCCGAACCTACTCACACAGAGAAGACCCCGTTAGCAAATGGAAGAAAGCAGTAAAGGAAAACAGAACAAACGGCAACGCGGAAAGATTGGATACCTGAAGTGCCTGTGAAGAGTAGAATTTGATAACTTCGGAACCATGTCGCCAGCAAGCTCCAACAGGAATGTAACGAGTAAAAGAGCGAGTAAAACTGTGACAGAGACCTCACAAGAGGCGCGGCAATTAAAAATAAAACAGCGAACAAACCCTAAACGCAAAATAACAAATTCATCGGTTCCCAAATCCAACACTGAGAAAGCAAGATTTTCCGCATAGAAACTCTGCAATAGAGAAAAAACAGAGGCGTCCCTGTACCTGTTGCATGAAAGAGGCCATTTGGGGTCACATTGCATCGACCTTCAATGGAGGCAGACGTAGCCCTGCCTTTCCTTGTCGCAGCAACACGACTGCCTCCAGAACCCTCGACGGAAATGAAACAATGGATGGCGGAAACGGTTATGACCCCAAGGTCATAGTAAACCCTAAACCCTGTGCACCGTAGGATCAAATTGCATCGACGACCGATCTTATGCCACGTTTGGATGGGGTCATAAGTACAGTTTATCCATTTTAAATGCGCATACAACATTCCATAATCCGAGAAAATATATTGTAAAGAGTTAAGGGTTTTTCGATTAAGGTTTGAGCATGGTAAGGATCATCAAATCCGGAAGGACATAATAATTAATGGATGTAATAAACAACAAGACCAGAACCGTAGCATGAAAATAAAGTCCGGAACCATAGCTTATCCATTATGGTACATATGTGATCAGTCAAGTACCGCAGCATAGAATCCAATTGATTATAATTTTTATGGTAATAATATAGAATAAAATCTATTATAGTATGATGGTAAATTTTTTTTTATTTTCATAGTGATGACGGTGACAGAACATTAGCTTTAAAAAACGGAGTTACTTTAAAATGTTGAGGCTTTATTTATGTATAGATTTGATTCTGTCCGGGCTTTATTTATGCATGCATTTGATTCAATTGGGAAAGAGTTTACGCGTCACCAAAGGTGTGTCTTCTACGCATCCGTGTAGGATTTAGACTTGGTATCCATTGTTAATAACTCCACGATATCTGTAAACTGATTTGGTAAAAAAGTAAAAATTGGTTGATATAACTGGATTTTTGTAAATCGGACAGAAATTTTTGTAAATTTAGATTATAGCTATCGAACTTCAATATTTTAGATGGTCATTCGAACAATTCTTCTAACTAAATAAACAACAACTAATAATGAAAATAGTCACCAAAGCCATATAATAATATTGGATTCTGTAGCTTAATATAAAACCAGAATAATGTGTTTTTTTTCTGTATGTGGTTCTCACGAATCGAATATCAAGCCTGTGTTTTCAGATAAGAATGAAAATGGTTGTGTTCACCCTCGCAAGTTACAATCAATATGTTTGGATCGTCCAGGGCGCGTTCTACACGCTTTCTTGCAAAGGAAACTTCTCACTGTGCTGCATTTGTAATAGCTTCTGCAAGATAGAATCAAGAAAATACCAGTTATAGCGATTAAAACAATTTTAAAAATATAAGATTTTTGTTTTCGAAAATATGTAAAGTATTCTCTCAAAAATTTAGACACCTGATTAAAAATACACACATTCCATAAAATTATCGCCAAAAATATGCATACTAAAATGTACAGTGGACCTGGAGAGCCCTTGATTTTCGCCATGAAAATTCATTAAAAATTCATTAGATGGAATGTCCGACAATTTCGCACTGACTGCAGGTACTTTCATATTCCACATGGATGTGGAGAGCCCTTGATCGGTTTCTTTGCATATTTTCGCCATGAAAATTCATTAGATGGATTGTCGGCCAATTTCGCACTGACTGCAGGTACTTTCATAGTTGTTTTCACTCTGTACTTCTTGTATAAGCAGCCTAAACAATGGTGAAACAATGTAACACAATCAGGAAGAATAGTATATTTATTTATATAAAAATCATGATATATTGATAGAATCTATGTGCCATCAACCAGACTTCATAATTTATTAAATTTGCATATATGTTTTTGTAAATTTGAACTGGTTTGGTTGGAAAAAAAAATTGCTCAGACTCTGCTATTTCTTTTCACTCTTGACTTCCGTTACAAGCAGCCGAAATAATGGTGAAACAATGTGACACGATAAGTCAGGAAGAATAGTATATTTATTTATATAACAATCATGATATATTGATAAACTCTATGGTGTCATCAACGAGACTGAATTTATTAAACTTTTATATATGTTTTCTGAAATTTGAACTGTTTGGCTGGAAAAGCAAATTTCTCACCAAATTGCTCAAAATAATATATTATATAATATAATATTAACATAATGGATCATATTTCTATGGTTAAAAATGTTGATCCAAAAATTCATAAATTTCAGGAAACTATTAGCACCATAAGGTCTTAAAATTAAAATAGTGTTATCAAAATATGTCCGTTAGCTTATTGAGTGTCATTGGAATTTATGTGTCATTATCAACTAGACATCAAAATCAATATTAAAATACAATTATATTTTAAAATAAATAAATTCTTTGAATCATTTTTTTGAAATCTTTTCACAAAATTGAAAATTATTGCGAAAGACACCATACTAGAAAACCTAACATACTACATGTACACAACCTTTCACACGGAGCAGTAAAATAACCACCAACGAAATTCTTACTAACCTCAGTTCTTCTCCTTTCACATAGAGCAGTGAAATGACCGCCAACAAAATTCTTACTAACCTCAACTCTTTGTCATTAAAATTTTTCACTTGGTTGCAACACACTTAGTCAGATATCTATTGCAGTTCTCTCACTGACTTCAACAAAATTCTTACTAACCTCAATTCTTTGTCATTAAAATTTTTCATTTGGTTGCAACACACTTAGTTAGATATCTATTGCAGTTCTCTCACTGACTTTGGCAGTCAATTAGGTTCAGTGATGTAAATTTAGCTTGGAGGCAACCAACAACATGGCTGCCTCAACACCTAAGATACTACACGTACAAAAACCTTTCACACGGAGAAGTGAAATGACCACAACGGAATTCTTATTAACCTCAATTCTTTGTGATTAAAATTCATCACTTGATTACAACACACTCAGTAACATATATATCTTCGGCAATTCGATCATGTTCAGTGATGTAAACACTGGTAGATAGCTTGCAGGCAACCAACAAAATGGCACCCTCACAGAAAAGAAGTCGACCCACCCATTAATCTGACATTGTCTATATACACACAATTTGTAGCTAAGTAATTTTGACATACATTTGTTCAATAACAACTTAAAATTATTATACCTCTACTATGAAGTGGAAAACCCTGCAATGAACACCATGAGACGAGATTCTAGTTCGGTCTGCAATCACACAGAAACAAGAGAGATGGTATCCTATTTCATAGTAAGAACATTTTGAGATGAGATTCTAGTTTCATCAGCAATCAAAAAGACACAAGAGAGTTTGTATCGTATTTTATAGCAATATGGAAGAGAAATTAGTAAGGTTTAGTGAGTTAGTTAATTACCCAATAAAGCGTTTTTGTCTGAAAACAACTTTCCAAACTACCACTGTGAAAACTAGACCATTAAATCCAGTACCTCCTTCATTTAAACTAAACTAATTAACTAACTCAGTCACTAAACCTTACTAAAGTTTCTTCCACCTTGCCATGAAAAAATAAGATACAACCTCTCTTGTGTCCCTTTATTTGCAGACAGAACTAAAATTTCATCTCACCTTGTTTTTGCTATGAAACTGACGAACTACAAGAATTGATCGGTAATGGATTATAGTCCATAAAAAATCTGGCATCTTCGCTTGTTCTCTTTTCCGTTTCGAGCCATGATTACGGTTCCTACATTCTTCAAAAGAGAGGCACAGTCGAGGTAATCCATAATGAAAGATCTAATCTTTCACTAAAAAAACTGCAAAAAAATTTATTAGGTCAATGCGTGAACCACCCAAGTGATTCATTATTAAGATTAAGAGGGAGATTTTTATCTAAACTCTCAGATCTGATTTTCATGATTTTGGATTATATTAGTGATTTTAAAGGTCCAAACTTAATAATTTTGAATGTGATTTTTATTGAGATTTTCTTGTGATTTTTATTTATATATATTTTTTAAACAATATGAATCACAGAAACATGAATTCAATGATCTATTTTGAACACACAAGGGTTTGCATTCTGCTTTTATATGGAGGGGTTTGAAATTGGAGGGTCTGCCTTCATTTGTAGAATCTGTAACCAAACAACTCTAGGGACTTAGTGCGCTTCTACAGTACGGGTTTTCAACGGTTTGCAGTAACAAATATGGGGCCGGGGGTGCTGGCCAGTTATAACAGCAGAGAACTCTTATAGAAGTTGCAATGATACAATAAACAAGTTGCAATGATACAATAAACAAAATAGTTGTATATCGCGATAGTTTGTTGGGAGAAGTCGTGGAAGGAAAAGGAAAGGATACAGAAGATGTAACTTTTGTAATTCTAGATCAGTACACAGATTTGATGGATATTTTTTAACATCCAAATCAATATGGTTTTACATTATCTACCCTTTTGTATTTTAGCGATCTGTCTTTTTTCTGAGTTTGTTTATGGAAGTAATGTAATTTGTTTGTTTGTTCATATTATTAATTTCTTTTAAATTTCTTGTGAAGATAATTATTCAATATATATTTTAAAATGCAAATAAGTTAATTAACAATGATTAATATGTTAATTGTTTTTATCATATTATATTTAAATAAAATATTAAATGATTGAACCATTAACATAGGAAACAAAATAGAGAAAAATAGAAGTAATAATTTAAACTATTTAAATTAGGTAGGAATTTTATTATTTACCAGCTTATATTTTAGGCACAAATTTTTCCGAATGACATTTTTTTGTTGGATGACATTTTTGCAAAAAATCGTATTGAAAAGATCTCCATGAAATTTTATTATTTTAGGAATTGAGTTGTGATTTTTTTTATATAAATAAATACTTCTACATTCCATGTGTTTCACAAGCCGCATTGTTTATATAAACCTAACCTATAGATGCGGCAACATTTTACCTCTAAGCTGACCATGAGAGTAAAATAAATCCAACTGCTACTATTTTTATATTTTGAATTTATGTGTACGCTGCATATTCAAAATTTATAGTTGAAATTTAAAAATCGTGGTTGAATTTAGATGGACGAATCATAGACGTCTAACGTTTTAGATGAATTATATTATAATATATGAATAAAATGAGAGAGTTTAATGTTTATATAATGTTATAGATAGGACAACATTTTACTTCCAAGCTGAAACAAATATGAGAGTTTAATGTTTATATAATCCTATATATATGACAACAGTATACCTCCAAGCTAACCATGAGAGTAAAATAAATCCAATTACTATTTTTATATTTCGAATTTATCATGGTTGAAATTAGATGGACGAATCACCCCTCACCATGAGAGTAAAATAAATCCAACTACTATTTTTATATTTTGATTCAAAAATCATGGAATCATGGTTGGACGAATGATGGTTGAAATTAGATGGATGAGTCATGGTTGAAAATTTGAAAAATTAGATGGACTGTAACGTTTTAGATCAATTATATTATAATATATGTAAAGTTTTAGATAAATTATATTATAATATATGAAACAAATAAACGAGTTTAATGTTTATATAATCTTATAGATAGGACAACATTTTACCTCCAAGCTGAAATAAGTATGAGAGTTTAATGTTTATATAATCCAATATAGTATGAGAATTTAACGTTTATATAATCCAATATATAGGACAATATTTTACAGCCACGCTCACCATGAGAGTAAAATAAATCCAATTCTTATTTTTATATTTCGAATTTATGTTTATGCTGCATATTCAAAAATCACGAACCATGGTTGAACTTAGATGGACGAATCATGGTTGAAATTAGAGGGGTGGACGTGTAATGTTTTAAATATATTATATTATAATATAATATATATCAAACAAATATGAGAGTTTAATGTTTATATAATACAACATTTTACTTCCAATTTGACCATTGGAGTAAAATAAATTCAAGTACTATTTTTATATTTAGAATTTTTTATATTTAGATTTGTGTTGTAGATTCAAAAATTATGGTTGAAATTAAATTTAAATTAGATGGTTAGATGGATTTGTAACGTTTTTAGATTAGTTATATTATAATATATTAAGTAAATATGAGAGTTTAATGATTTGCAATTAGATCGATTGAAATTAGATGATTAGATGGATTTGTAAAGTTTTTAGATCAATTATATTATAATATATCAAACAAACATGAGAGTTTAATGGCTTGAAATTAGATGGTTAGATGGATGTGTAACGTTTTTAGATCAGTTATATTATAATATATCAAATTGAAATGAGAGTTTAATGATTTCACCCTACATCGCTCCTACTCTCCTAAGTCAAAATTTAATTGATTTAAAAGAGACAAGATTTTACTGCTTAGTTTAAATAGATTACAATTTTGTTTTGTTTTTTCGAGTTGTTGATGGTGCTGGATCCCACAAGTGCAAGTATTTGGAGCTTCTCGATCTCTCAGAACAAGCTCTCCGATGTCATACCTTCGGAGGTTGCGAATCTTCGAAACCTGCATACTTATTTTGATCTATCGCCCAATGTTTTGGCAAAGCTCCTGCCTCCAGAAGTGGGAGGAATGCAAATGGCTTAGCTCATAGATATTTCCAATAAAAATTTATCCAGGAACATTCCTCCCCAAATGATGTAGTGGGTTGCTGTGTTGTACCTCAATCTCTCTTTTAATCGTCTCACAGGCTCTATTCCTGCATTGTTCAGGGAGAAATAGTCACTTGTTCAGGTCATAAATATGTCTCACAACAACACAATAGAGAAAGTTCTCAATTCCATAGCCAAGCTCATAATGCTTTGGATATTGAATCTCTCCTATAATGATTTATTGTGCTCGGTTCCATGTTCATATGCATTCAAGAACCTGAACATGATGGAATTCATAAGAAATCATGGACTGTGTCGGAAATTTTTTGGCTTACCAAATTGCTCTAAGAACAAGCCCAGTTCTACAAAGAGGAAGAAGAGAAGGATAATAGTAAATTTGTAATATTGATTTCCTATGGAGTAGGTCTCTGTGTGGTGTTTTGCATCGGGCTTCTATTTTTGATTTTCAAAAAAACACCATTCAAGACATTATCCAACCCAAAATCGAATCTCGTAGACTTGATATCTCGTTTGAGATTATCAAGAGAAGAAATTGGCATAGAAAAAAAAAAAATCAACCTCGGTAATATACTAGGAGAGGGAAGCTTTGGATTGGTTTATAAGGGAACTTTAGCACGAGGCGAGACTATTGTTGAGGCTCCACATAAGTTCTAGGTAGAGTCTCCCTCACAAATCCCTTATTTTAGTGGACAATAATATGAGCAGATCACAAATTCAACTTGGGAAATGGTCCAAAAGAAGTCCTACAAGCATATAAATAGTTCAAATTCAGCTTTGAATATGAATTTTCTAAATGTATTTGGAATTTTTCCACCTTATGTGTTTCTATAGTTCAGATTCAACTTCCAATGTGAAGGTGATACCTGTTACTAAGATAGTTACACTACCTCCATACAAATTTCTTCTTTTTTGTTTTTATGGTACTAACAAGAAGTCTGAGTGGGGAATCTATTGTCACTTTCCTCACTTAGAAGAATAACTTTGGAAGGGTCAGCAAGTATTGGCTATTTTTGGTCAAAAAGTAGAAATAGTTCATGGGAGTAAAATAAGTTCCAACATTTCTAATGGGGTAAATAATTCTAAAATCAAGTTGTGAATGGATTATGATAAATATGGAACCTTCCAAATGGGTTGAAGTGTAAATTTTCCCATGGACATAATGAGCTTAGGCCATTATCATTTTCATGTCTTCTATCAGGTGAAAGACTTGGAATTCAATCTTCAACTGCATCTTCTCTAGGATCTTATTCTAGTGAGGAATTTGATGATGTGAATTCTCTAAAGGTATTTGTTGGAAGTTTTCCACCTTATGTGTTTCTCAATTTTATTATGTCTCCATATCTAATACAATTTACAAGAGATTTCTTAGAACCAAAATGTCATTTTCTCAATGCATAGTTCTTCCTATAAGTCTACTCAAATTATAAATTTATTTTATTTTGAAGCATGCAATTAAAAGGAGTTTGAAGGGGTATAAATGTGTGACATAGTGTGCTTTGCCATAGGAAATGATTGAATTTCTTGTAAATAAATGGAAGGAGGAAGGACAATATGGAGAGATCGAGCACCCCTACATGTAAAGAAGATATAATAGAAATATGCTTGGGTAAACAATGATAAAGATAATAGTTACACTTTTTTTGAGGAAGATAATAGTTATATCTTTGTTTAGGAGTCTATTGTCAAGATCTGTTACACTCTGTGAATATCACCATTCATGAAGCATTCAAAAAAAATATTTACATAGTGGAATGAACATAAAGTATTTGTATCATTATTTGATAAAATGTTTGTAATGTTATGGTGTTAATAATATATATATGAATGCAAATTTAGCCTTGAAATTCAACCAGAGGAACTATTTTGTCATATTCCATCATATTTCTTATTTGTTAGATTGATAATTTATGGTTAATCTCTCCACTTAATATATATTTTGTTTTCAAGTGTGTTGTTTGAGAGACATAAATGTGAAAATTTTTCCTTTTCACTTACAGTACTAATGTATATAGTTTCGATAATATTCCATTCTTGCAATATGGTGGATGTCTGAAGTCGTATTATATCTCAGGCTCATTGTTACATGTAATGAAATTTTTTATTAGGGACAAGTCACATAAAATGTATTCTCCAATTTGTCCAGAGTTGGAATGCTCATTCAAAAAATTATTTTCCTCCTTTGATTTGAGTTGTCTAGTAAAATGATGATACACTTCTAGATGTTTTTTTAGCATTTGTTTCTCCAGTCAATTACACATATCAAGATGGAAATAAAGCTTTGCATTTGGATTGAAACGGGACACTCCTCTGAATGGATGCATTGCAAATTGTTCGGTTGTAGATTTTCTTTTAGATGTTGGTGATATCATAACATATGAAAACAATACAAGACCAACTCATATGCACACAGTTGCAGGTTTTTCCCACCTTGAGGCACTCCTATTAATAATAAAGAAGCATGGGGAAGTATAAACATACTCATAGGAACAAGAGAGACCCCTATACATTATGTTGTGAAGAATAACCATCTTTCACGTCATGCTCTCATGCCCATACATGGAGCCAATTAAGATGTAAAAGGTTTGAGAAATCAAAAGCCCATTCAGCTTGCACATTCATCTGAGATGAGTGCATTGTTGATTCTATATCATAAATAATCACTTGATGAAGCATGTGATAATATTACAAATTCTTAAAGTCACATTTTATCTTCCATTAAGAATTCTTTAACAGGGTTCAAGTATTCACATTCCCATAAGATCATGTGGGACTGATTCAATGCTTCCAGGAAGTTTTTCTACTTCCAAACAAGTATCTTCTTTGCAGCCTATTGCTCATCGTGGATATCCTCCAATGACTAAATATTTCTCACAAATTTTTCCAGAGGCTCCACAAAAGTTGCACGTAGATTCTTCGTCACAAATCCATTTCAGCTTCTCTTTTCTTTGCGTTAGGGGTTGAACAAAGATTGATTCAGACCTTCTTGAACCTTCAAAGTGATACCATGTAGGAATGAAAACAAAGTGAGAATGCATATATCCAGGGCTTGTAAGATCCAAAAAAAATTGTCACTTCTTACTTCTATAAATGATGAGGAGGTAAGGATAGAAACTTCCCTTTCTATTTCATTGTATGATCATCCCCAACATCTAGAGATAGATGACATACAGCTAGGTGCCATCCCAACGATATGTTTGTTTTAATTCTAGAAATAGAAAGAATGAATGTGGATTCAGACCTTCTGGATATTGATTATGGTACAGGAAAGACCTTAAGAGACCATAGGAGTAAAATTTTAACTAACTTTGAAACCTAGATGAAGGAATAAGCAATAATGGATGATATAGTATTTTCAATTCAATATTAACAAATGTATACCAGGTTTTCAAGCCAATATCTATTGTACGTCTATTTCTAATAGATATAATATAGGAACGGGAATAAATAGAACTAGAGAAATGATTCCCCAACCCCACTTTTTCCACATAATTATTCTGGTTATGCCTGATCTTCCAAAAAATTATTTTCCTCCTTTGATTCGTGTTGACTAGGAAAATAATGATGCACTTCTAAATGTTTTATTAACATCTAGTTCTCCAGTCAATGACACATCAATATGGAAATAAAGCTCTGCATTGGCTTTCAAAAAAGACACTCCTCTCAATGTATGCAATGTAAACTGTTTGGTTGTAGAAAAATATTTAGATGTTGGTGCTACAGTAACATCTAGAAACAATACATGACCAACTCTTGTTCACACACCTGTAGTTCATGGCCACATTGAGGCACTCCTATTAATAATAAAGAAGCATAGGGGAATTATAAACATTATACTCATAGGAATAAGAGATACTGCTCTACATTATGTTTTGAAGAATAACCATCTTGCATGTGTTACTCTAATTCTTAGACATGGAGCCAATAGAGATGGAAATTGTTTGAGAAATCAAAAGCCTATTCATCTTGCACATTCATCTGAGATGTGTGCATTTTTGAGTTTATATGATAAATAATTCCTTGATGAAGCATGTGATAATATTATAACTTCTCAAAGTTTCATTTTGTCTTCGATTAAGAAATCTTTAACAGGGTTCAAGTATTCACATTCCTAGAAATCATACTCATAGAAACAAGAGATACCCCTCTACACTATGTTGTGAAGAATAAACATCTTGCATGTGTTTCTCTAATGCTCATACATGGAGCCAATAGAGATGTAAATTGTTTGAGAAATAAAAAACCTATTCATATTGCACATTCATCTGTGATGAGTGAGTTTTTGAGTTTATATGATCAATAATTCCTTGATGAAGCATGTGATCATATTATAAATTCTCAAAGTTTCATTTTGTCTTTTATTAAGAAATCTTTAAGAGGGTTCAAGTATTCACATTCCCAGAAATCACGTGGGACTAATTCAGTGCTTTTAGGTAGTTTATCTACTTCCAAACAAGTATCTTCTTTGAAACTTGTTACTCATCATGGAAATCCTCTAATGGCTAAATATTTCTCACAAATTGTTGCATAGACTCCACAAAAGTTCCACATAAATTTTTCCTCACAATTCCCTTCCAGTGGATAGGAATCTGAGCATACCACAAATTCGACTTGCGAAATGGTCTAGAAAAGGTCTTGCAAACATATAAATCAAGTTAAGTAAGCAGGTCTAGTAAGAATCCATGCTTCTAAAATCTTTGGTTTGGGTTGTGTATTAAAGAAAAAAATCAAATTAATGGACACTATTCCATGGCTAGGATAGATTCAAATTCGATCTTTATATCCAACAAATTTGTTGATGTGCTTAAAGCAAGGACAAATGTGTTTGGCATAATGTCAATGATTTATCTTTATCTTATACCTTTGAATGACATTTTGTTTACTATTTTTTATATTCAATGATTTTTTATATGTCACAATGCTTCTCGAATTTATTCCTTACGACATTTCCTTTGCAACATGTGGTGCAATTGCTAGTTATTTATCATAGTGTAAATGAAGGATGCCATGGATCTAATGGCCTAATTTATTTTAATCATCTAACATTTGATCCAATGGAAAAAACAAGGACATAGTGGCAGCTGGGGAAGTTGATTTCAAAGAGAAACGCCTTAATTATCATAGGAGAAAGAGATAAAATAATAAAATTTTATATGAAAGTAGAAATTAAAATACATGAAAGTAATGAAAATATTATCATTATATAGTGGATATACATTTGATATTAGACCATGTTAATATTAGAGTAGGATATAATTCCACTTACATAGATATGGAATGAAATCATATTATAGAATAAGATTTTACTTCTTCTAACATTTAAATTATAAATATTAATGATAATTTAGTATTAAAATGATGATTAGATTAATGCTAAATGAGTGTATACGATTTATTTGTTTATCACACATTACATTATGTTTGCATATTAACTCCCCCTACTCCCACCTTCACTATCATGTGAGAGTGAGGATAATAATGTTTACTTATAATAACTCCTCTCACTCTCACCCTTATGAAAATGGGGTAAGGGGAGTATGATATTTGTATATTAACTACCTCCAAGCTTGTATATTAACTCCTCCAACCACTATCTTGATGAGGGTAGTGAGGATAGGGATGTATTATGTTTGGGTATTAAGTCCTCCCATATTTACATATTAACCTTACCCTACCCTCATGACTAGGTGAAGAGCATTATGTTTGGATATTAAATCTCCCCACTTTAGTAAGGAAAAAATGAGAAAAAAAAACATATTAACTTTATTCTAACTATTTAATCATTTAAATATATAAAAATATACATATTCTATTTTTAAATAAAAAAAATTAAAAATAACCTATTTCATATAAATACATCTAACTAATTAAGCTATAAAGCTTTTAAATAAATCCACTTCATTAAACTATTATGATTTCATGGTATCATTTTATTATATTATATAAAATTTCTCATATATATATAAAATTAAGATTCTAACCCGATATGAAATGTCTCATATATATAATTAAGATTCTAAGAGATTTGGACAAAACATAAATCGTATAACTAAAACATTTAAATATGTCGACCTAATTAAGCTATTATATTTTCCTGATATTATTTTACTATAATTTCGATATATAATTAAGATTCCATTTCATGATATTATTTTATTATAATATATATATATATATATATATATATATATATATATATAATTAAGATTGCACGAAATTTGGGCAACCACTAAATCATATAACTATATGTTTGAAAGTAT